>PVJD01003426.1:0-163753 GCA_004026545.1 Mormoops blainvillei | reverse complement strand
TTCCAGGAAGTCCAGGGAGATCACAAGAGTCCCAAAGAATTTGAACCTAAGGATGCACACACCAAAGCACATCATAATTAAATTACCCAAGATTAAAGATTAGGAGAGACTCTTAAGAGCAGCGAGAGAAAAGGGGACAGTTACCTCCAAAGGAGTCACCATAAGACTCTCAGCTGATTTCTCAAAAGAAACCTTACAGGCCAGAAGGGACTGGAAAGAAGTATTTGAAGCCATGAAAGGCAAGGACCTACATCCAAGATTACTCTATCCAGTAAAGTGATCATTTAGAATAGAAGGGCAGAAAATGTGCTTCCCAGACAAGGTCAAGTTAAAGGAGGTCATCATCACCAGTCCTTATTATATGAAATGTTAAAGGGACTCATCTAAAAACAAAGTGGGGGACGATTTATCTAAGAAAAAGAAGATCAAAACTATGAACAGTAAAATGACAACAACCTCACAACTATCAACAACTGAACCTTAAAAAAAATCAAAAACCAAAAAACCTAGAACAGGAATAGAATCACAGAAATGGAGATCACATGGACAGCTATCAGTGGGGAGGGGGTGGCGGGGAGAATGGGAGAAAAAGTACAGGGAATAAGAAGCACAAATGGCATAAAATAGGGCGAGGTTAAGAATCGTGTAGGAAATGGAGAAGCCAAAGAGCTTATGTGCACAACCCATGGATATGAATTAAGGTGGGGGGATCCTGGGGGGATGCTGGTGGGATGGAGTTCTAGGGCTGTGGGGAATAAAGGGGAGAAAAAAAATGGGACAACTGTAATAGCATAATCAATAAAATGTACTTAAAAAAATAAAACCATAAAAAACATAAAGTGAGAACATCAAAATTACAACTAAATTATAGAACAACCATCACTCAGAACCATCAGAAATTGAGTTGAATGGAAGTTTGGCCACTATGGAATTAAAATACCGCGTCCATCCAGACTGGTAGGAGGGGAAGAGACATGGAATGAGCTGATCCCACACCCACGTGTGGTGGATAAAAATTCAGGAGGGATATCTCAGGAGTGAGCAGTCCCAGCCCCACACGAGGTGCCCCCAGTCAGGGTTCCAGTATCAGTGAGATAAGTCCCCATTACTTATGGCAGCAAAAACCAGTGGTGATTGAGTTGGGGGAAGAAACTTCTGGTGCCCCAAGCAGTTCCTCTTAAAGAACCCACACATGGACTTATCCAGACTCACTCCCTCTGAGCTCCAGCACCAGGATAGCAGCTTGAAAGGTGCCAGTGGCACACAGGGAAGAACGGAAGTGTCTGGCATCAAGGCAAGGGCTGAGGGACAGCTTTTTCCCAAACAGAAAGGTGAGCAAACATCATTGTCCCTTTTCTGAGCCCTCCCCTCACAGAGCCACAGAGCTGGCAGGTTAGTATCATATCTGAGTCTCCATCAATGTAGATAACACTGTTTGCCCCACCCTGGAGATCCCCTGAGACTTGGTCCCACCCAACTCAAAATCTGTTAATGGTAGCTTTTCCAATGGCTTGTCTTGGCTCATGCGTCACATCTCCTAAATCCTTTTGAACTTCTTAAAACAAGCAACAGTTGGCCCTAGCACTCTCCCTGCATACCTCTTGCTAAGTGTCCCCAAGGATGGCACTAGCAACATGCCAGTCTAGATTCACAGTTTGGCTTCACCTGGGATCTCCAAGTCCTGCACAAGTAGCAGCCATCTCAGATTATTTTATAGCTCAGGCAGGATGGCCTCTGTCAGAACACATGGGGAACAGACTTTCACCTGAATCACCCCGGAAACTCCAGAGCCAGCACACCCAGTGGACAACTACAGATCACATCAGAGCACCACCACCCTGTCCCTGCATAACTGATCCTCCATGGAGAGCAGAGGCTGGTGGTCAGTGGTCACAGCCAATCCTTACACTTGACTGGCCTCGGTAAATCCCTCCCATTGATCTACCAACAGCAACCCAGGATCAACTACAAGAGGAGGATATACTCAGCCCACATGAAGGGCACACCTCAATTACGCAGGTTGGGTGATAAGGGAGGCTGTGGAACTGGATCCTACAGGATACCTACTACATTAGGCCACACTACCAAGATGGGGACTTAGAGCAGCTCTACCTAATACACAGAAACAAACACAGTGAGGCCGCCAAAATGAAGAGAAAAAGAAGCATGACCCAAATGAAAGAACAGATCAAAACTCCAGAAAAAGAATGAAACACAATGAAGATAAGCAATCTATCAGATGCAGAGTTCAAAACACTGGTTATAAGGATGCTCAAGGAACTTAGAGAGGACCTGAGTGAGGACCTGAGCAGCATAAAAAAGATCCAGTTAGAAATGAAGGATACGGTAATTGAAATAAAGAAGGATTTGTAAGGAAACAACAGTGGAGTGGATGAAGCCAAGAATCAAATCAGTGATTTGGAATAGAAAGAAGCAAAAGCAAACAATCAGAATAGCAAGAAGAAAAAGAATCCAAAAAAAGAAGGATGAGGATAATGTAAGTAGCCTCTGGGACAAGTTCAAGCATTCCAACATTCACATCATAGGGGTGCCAGAAGGAAAAGTGAAAGAAGAAGAAATTGGAAATCTATTTGAAAAAATAATCAAAGAAAACTTCCCTAATTTCGTGAAGGAAATAGATATGCAAGTATAGGAAGCACAGAGAGTCCCAAACAAGACAGATGCAAAGAGGCCCACTCCAACACACATCATAATTAAAATGCCTAAATATAAAGAGAGAATCTTAAAAGCAGCAAGAGAAAAGCAGTTAGCTACCTATAGGGAGTTTCCATAGGACTGTCAGCTCATTTCTCAAAAGATACTTTGCATGCTAGAAGGGAATCACAAGAAATATTCAAAGTCATTAAAAGCAGGGACCTACAGTCAAGATTGCTCTACCCAGCAAAGCTATTGTTTAGAATTGAAGGGCAGAAAAAGAGCTTCCCAGTCAAGAAAAAACTACAGGAGTTCATCTTCACCAAACTGTTATTATATGCAATGTTAATGGGACTTATTTAAGAAAAAGAAGAAGTTCAAAACTATGACTAAAATGGCAATAAATGCATATCTATCAATAATCAAATCTAAAAAACAAACTAAGCAAACAAGAACAGAGACAGAATCATGGATACAGAGAGCATTTTGATGGTTTCCAGATGGGAGGGGGATATGGGGGAATGGGTAAAGAGGTGAGGGTTTAAGTGCAACAAATGGGTAGTTGCAGAATAGCCATGGGATATAAAGTACAGTATAGAATTTGGAGTAGCCAAAGAGGTCATTTTACACATGACCCATGGACATGAGCAATGGCATGGGGATTGCCTGAGGGAGTGGGGGATGCTGGGTGGCAGGGAACAAAGTGGGAAAAATTTGGACAACTATAATAGCATGATCAATAAAATATAATTTTTAAAATCCCATTAATAATTTTTATACTGATTAAATGTTAAAATAATATTTTTAAATATATTGGATTAAATAAATATATCATTAAAATTGAAAAATAAAATGAGAATTGGGAATGAGTGGTGGCATAGATGAAAAAATGGCAGAACACTGATAATTGTTGAAGCTGGGTGGTGTATGCATCAGAGCTCATTACATTATTGTGTTTGAAAATTCTGAACTAAGAAGTTAAAAAACTAAAGCTGAACTGTTTTTGCGTAATAAACTTCAGTGAAGATTAATCAACAGAAACCTCATTTAAGCTGGACTTGAGAGGGTCTGTGGAGGGACCTCTCATGCCCTACCGCTCATTGTCAATTACCTCAAACAGGAATTGTCTACTTTCCATTTCCAACAGGAAGATGGTTTTCTGCTGTACTACCCCAGCTGGAAAGGGTGAAAATCTTCTTGTTCAGCAACCACTCAGCCAGTGAAAGACCATTACAATTTGGCCAATAAAAAACCACTACACTTCGTTTTGAACTCCCAGGTTCCTCTAATGGACTCTTTGTTTACAAAAGCCACTTTGAATTCCCCCTTTCCGCTATAAAAGGATGTTTTTCTCCTTTGTTCTCTGGATTTGCATGCATTCCCTATTAGACTGCTAGTCCAAAATTGAAATTTTTTGTTTTTCCCCAATACTCACTTTGCTGGAGAAATGTCTGTTTGTTTAAGGTAAACAATTCCAATTTCTTTGCATAAAAGTTTATCTTTTGTTTTACAAGGCTAATTATAAGACCATTTGTATCCCGTGAAGACTGCACTATGAACTGCACACTCACAAGTTCAGGTCATCTTAGCAACCCTGATTACAACCGAGGACACAAAAATCTAGTTGTGAGAGGTGGGTGGAGAGAAAATGGTCCACGAGTATATTTTAACCTGTCTCATTAATTATTTAAAAATTTGCAAAACTCATCTAGCTCTTAGGGAAATTGGGACAGCAACCATGACATAAAGATGGCTAACAGACCACGTTTCTTCTCGAGCTCGTTGATTTTTCCCTTCTTCCACTGGAGGGAAGCTGAGTGGGGCCCATCGTGATCTGGACGTTTAGAGAACACCGTCTGCTTTTTGTGCTATCTTTGGCTTCTCGCCTCAAAGGCTCTAAGGGTATTCGTGAGTGAGGGTGGTGATGTGGGAATTAAATGAAAGAGTAAAGGAATTTGGAAGATCGGCGTGGAGGTTATTTTACCACAGTCCTATCACTTGAGGATCTATTTTTAATGTGGAAGTACATATGTCTTCTCACAGATGCCAGTGAACTTGCCATCAGAAGAGACGCAAGAATGCGCTAGTAAAAACATGTGGGATAATGTGGAGATATTGGAACGTATGGGATATATTCTGGGACTAGTAAGAGTGCAGGCGGCCCAGATACAGAGAGCATGTGCAAGGAAATAGCTGGTGATTAAGCTGAAAGAACGTACAGAGTCTTGTGACTACTAGTAGGCACCCAGTATCTCATTAGGAGGAAAATGATCCCAAAAACTTAAAAATGAGGTTTTGATTAATATAGCTTTGTGTAAAAAACAAAACAAAACAAAACAAAAAATAACCTTTTAGAAAATGAAAAGATATTCTTACAAAATAAAAAGAAGTCCTCTTACATAATGCATTACACCAACAGAGTTGATTCATTATAATATCGGGAGTTATCTATTTCATAGAGTAATAACAATAATAATAAATATAAAAGAGCAGAAGCACCTTGCTGTTGCATGTCACTTTAGACATGTCAAATAGTGATAACACTTACTGGCTGCTTGATATAGGCATACGTCATTTTATTGTGCTTCACTTTATTGTGCTTCACATAGTCGCTTTTTTTTTTTTTTTAACAAATTGAAGGCAAGACCCTGAAACAGCAGAAGACTTGCTTTATTGCAGTGGCCTGGAAGCAAGCCCACAATAACTCCAAGGGGTGCCTATAAACACTAGAGACTGCTAGGGGTGTTACAAGACTTACCTCATTTGATCCTCAGAGCAACTTCTTGAGTTAGATGCTATTAACAGCCCATTTTATGGATGAACCTGACACACAGTAGGTTAAGAAGTAAGTCACACTTCTAGTGAGTGGGCAGAGCTAGGATTTGAACCCAGGCAGCTAGTATCTCTAGGGCCTGTTCTGCATCATGCTGCCTCTCAATACTGATAAGGTCTATTAGTTTTCAGCAGCTGTTGAAACAAATTATCACAAACTTAGTGGCCTAAAATGACACATATTTATTATCTTACAGCTTTGTAGGTCAGAAGTTTTAAAACTGGGGCATCAGCAGGGCTGTGCTCCTTTCTGCAGGCTCTAGGTAAGAACACGTTTCCTATCTTTTCTATCTTCTGGCCACCACCCACATTCCTCAGCTCATGGCCTTCTTAATCCATCTTCAAACCCAGTGTCTGTCTGACTCTTTTGTTACTACATCTCTCTTTGACCACTACTGGGAAAGGTTTCTACTTTTAAATACTGTGATTTTATAGAACACTTCAGGATAACCCAGGATAATCTCCCCATCTCAAGTCTGCTAAGTCCTCTTTGCTGCGTAGTCACAGCTTCCAAGGATTAGGACATGGACATCATTTGGAGACCATTAGTCTGCCTACCACACATGGTTTCTCCAAAGGCTTTCACATATATTGACTCATTTAATATCAATAATATGGTGCAATAGAAAGTATTGGGTTGGCCAAAAAGCACAACTCCTGGGCTCCTCAGCCAGGCCAGAATTACAAAATGGAGCCTGAGAGCAGAATACTCCTGCAAGAAGAAGAGTGAAGAGTTTCTTTAGAAGAAGTGGTAGCCAGGCTATGAGTCCCCTGTCTGGGGAGGGAACTTGAAGTGTTTAGTTAGAGGGAGAGAGACAGAGAGACAGAGAGAGGGATGACTGATTCCTGAATCATGCCTAAGGAAGTAAAGCTGACTTTCATTTGGGGGCCGTCTCCTGCCCAGGGATTCCAGAAGGCAAGAAAACACCTGACTCTTTCCTTAACGGTAAAGTCAGAGAGGTGCTGCTGCGCTGAGATCAGCTGGCACTTCCAGGGTTTGTCAAAGCAAGGGGGGTTTTCCCATGGAGCATACGTAGGTCACCTGGTGGAACTCTATTAAGAGATTGTCTTGACAATAGGGCTGTGTGAGAGGTACGAATATCTCAGCAGAAAGAGGCTAGATGCTCAGGAGCTGAAGTAGTAAGAGTGGTAGATTGTTAGAACCATGGCCCCCAGTGATTCATACCTGTCACCTTTACAATGTAACCCGTACTCCTTCCATGAGGAGGCAGAGTACATTGCCCCACCATTGGAATCTGAGTAGCCTTCACTTTTTAAACCAATAATTACAGAAAAAATGACATCATGAGACTTCTGAGGCGAAGCCCTAAGAGAGCTTGCAGCTCCTACTTTTGCTTTTCTGGAACCTGTGCCATCAGGTCATCAGGTAAAGAAGTCTGCCAGGGGATGAAAGACAGGTCAGGCAGAGAAGCCCAGCCATAAATCAGCATCAAGTGCCAGACATACATATGAGGTCATCACAACTACCTCCCGCCCCCGCTGACTTGTCGACTGACTGCTAACATGAGTGAGTGAGCTCAGATGACAGCATATAGAATACAATTGTCCAGCTGAGCCCAACCCAAATGATCAGCCACACATTGTGAGCAAAGAAATGACTTTTGCTTTCAATCACTAAGTTTTGCGTTGTTTGTATTAATGGATAACTGATACAAGCAACTACTTGAACTAGAGATACATATGCTGGTCTAGGAACTGTAAAAGATGGGCTCAACAGGAAACCTTCAAATAGCTCACAAATGCACCCTATAAGCTGATACCAGTTTTAACCTACCAGATTTACCCAATAACGCCACTTTTGGCCATCTGCCATGCCTAGACAAACAAACCTATGTTTACAAACCTCTCTTCTTCCTGCCTCTGTCTTCCTTCCCACCAGTGTCTTGGTCTGTTCAGGCTGCTGTAACAGAAGTACCATAGACTGAGTGACTTACACACAACAGAAATTTATTTGTCACAGTTCTGAAGTCTGGAAGTCCAAGATCAGGGTACAAACAAGACTGGTTTCAAGAGGGCCCTTTTCTGGGTCGCAGATGGCCATTTTCTGGTTTCCTCACATGGCAGAGAGGATAAGAGCTCTCTGGGGTCTCTTTTATAATGGCACCAATCCCATTCGTGAGGGTTCTACTCTTATGACCGAATTACCTCCCAAAGGCCCCATCCTCTAACACCATCACATTGGGGTTAAGGATTTCAACAATTAAATTTGGGGGGCAAATGTTCAGTCCATAACAACTAGCATCAGCAAAGCTTTAGTTTACCAGCAGAGTTTCAATTCAGCATTGAGATTGGCCAAACCTGGGTTTAAAAGCTGTCAAAGTAAGAAACATTCAAACTTGCAAGAATTTCTATGAGTTTATTTGAGCCAAACTGACAAGCGCTGGGAAGCAAAATCTCAATGGATTGAGAAAAGCCTGTAGAAAATGCAGTTTTGCCACGTGTTTTATACATAAGAATCGGAGAGGAAGATGAAAGGGGGTTACATGAAATTCACTGGATATAGATTAGAGAGGTAGGAGAAAGGGAAGGGAAGGAGAGGGGTGAATCCCTGGGATTGGATAAAAAGCAAATGAATAGACCCACACACTTGTGGTTGTGGAATAGTTAACAGTCAACAATTGGCATGATAATAACAATGGGGATTTGTGGTCTCTGCTTTGGTGGTGGTTGTACTTTGAGGGGTGGGGTGGGGGAGGAAATTACCCTGATATTCCAAAGGTCTGTCATCCTAGATGCAAAAAGACAATAGACAGGCTCCGTTAAGGTAAAGACTGGCCTTTGTCAGGGAAGATACCTGACTACCTTCCATGACCTGCCTTTCATTAGAAAGTTGTAATTTCAGACCACCCTCTGTGGTTACTTTAGGTCTCTGAGTTCGTAGGCTGCCAGGCAGGTCTCCCCTGACCTTGTCGGGCTTAGCGTGTCACCCCTTTTTCATCCACAAAAGCAAAGCAAATAATTTTCAAATATGACCTAGTCTTCTTCCCACCCTCAGCTTGGACCTGCTTCAGGCTGGATGTCTGCCACGCGAAAGGGAAGCAGTTCTCTATTTTCTCAGAGTTCACCTACTCTCCCACTGCTTTCTAAGGAGAAGCAGCAATGTCAAGAGCTTGCTGGAGTTTTTATATAAATCTACGGGAAGTGTAAAGGGACAATAGGAGATGAAAATAAAGTCACTTAAAAATTGTTCAACATGCTCATCGCACACATCCTCCCCACTGTTATCAGCCCAGGAGGGCACGGTCCTTGATTTAATCATCTTTAATTCACCAGTGTCAGAACACAGAGCCTCAAGCATAGAGGCATCAAACAAATGTTTGTTGGGTGACTGGAAGCTAAAGCACAGGTTTCCTTAGCTCAGAATTTAACCTTCTTTCTATCACACTGTTTCAGTGCTCAGGTGTGAGATAGAACATAAAATAGTGAGAAACCTAAAGGAAATGGTATGCCTGGTAGCAGATCTCCCCTGCCTCTACCCTGCTCCAATAATCATGGTTTCCTCTACAACAGGATGAACTCTGTAGGGGTTCAGAATGAATCACCCCAAGATGTGCTTCTGTGGTACAGAGATCATTTTGATTTAAAGGCAACTGAGACCCTATAGACTCATGAGAAACTTCTACCTCTCCCCTAAGGAATTTAAATTAGGGGCCTCGCCCATAAGCATTATCACCAGAACTTTTTATGATCTATCTAGGGGGCAGAGCAAACTTATAATTACTGAACATCTTTCTTCTTATTGTCCTTTGAACGGCCTTCCTCCCTTCTGAAGCCAAGTCTCCATATCTTATCCTTAGCTCAGAATGCCATATACGAGGTCTGTCCAGAAGATATCCAGCCATGTACTATGAAAAAGATAATACTGAAGAAGATAAAAGATACAGGGAACATTGTACCTAGGACAATGACACCTCAGTCCCCTTCAAAGTAGGCACCTTGGAAGCTCACACAGTTCTCCCAATCACCATCAGTTACCCTGTCATATTTTCCTGAATCTCACTGATGGTTTGAAATCCCTTCCCTTTCAAAGGCGATTTTAGTTTTGGGAAAAGCCAGAAGTCACAGGGTGCCAAATCAGGGCTGTAGTGGGGCTGAGTCACCTGGGTGATTTTGATGTTTCGCCAAAAAACTCTGCATGAGATGTGATGCATGAGCGGGTGTGTTGTTGTGATGAAGCTGCCAGTCACCAGTTGCCCACAGCTGCAGCCTTCTGAACCATCCCAATAGTTTCCATGATGGAATGTTCAAGCTTAACTCAAAATTTGATGCAGATTTGTTGCTCTACTCGCTCAGTCATCTTGAATGTAAGGGCCACACAGTACACGTGCTTAGTCAATGGTGTCTACTGCCCCCATTGATTAGTGCAGTGAAGTCATCACTGTTCAAGCACGTGCTTCCAGCCCACTCTCCTTGGCTGCCAGGTTACATCCTTAGGTCAGGATGTAAACCGTTCTTATATTAACAATGGCTGGACTTTTTCCAGACAGACCTTATTGTATACCTCATTTTCCCTTTCTGTCTCTGAACCTCTCATGTATGTGGGGTCTCTGACTCATGAATGTGGGGTTCTCAAATGTACATAGGTAATAAATTTAGTTATTTTGTTAATCCTTCTCAATGCAGATTTAATTATTAGACCATCTGAAAGAACTGAGAAAAAAAGTTTCTTTCTCATAACTCACAAGAGAGTTTAGATATCTCCTTTCCTTCTTTTTAAAGCAGTAATAATCAAGTAGGCATTCCCTTTACTATGATAATCATTTCACTTTTAATTTTTTATTGAAATCATAAATGCTTGTAAATGTTCAGCTCAAAACATTTGCACAACTGGATACACTTGTGTAACCAGCACCCAGATCAAGAGACATTTTCAGCACCTCAGAAGCTCCTCTCATGAATCTTCCAATCATTATTCTCCACCCTAAGGGTAACCACTGTCCCTGAGTTCTAACAGAACAGTTGAGTGTTACACAATTTTTTCTTCATATAAATATAAACATCAGTATGTATTCTTGTGCATCTGACTTCTTTTGCTCAACATTGTCATGCGGCTCATCCATACCGAGTGGAGGTGCACCCTTTCATTCTCATTATTACGCAGTGTCTCCCTTGTGTGAATATCCCACAATGCATCCAGCATATTGCTGATGGGCATCTGGGTAGTTTCCAATTTGAAGCCATTATGAAGAGCGCTGGTATGAACATTTCTTTTGAGTATGTATCTAGGCATGGAATTAATGGATCAGAGTATATATATTCAACCTTAGCAGATTCTGCTAAGCACTTTTACCAAGTGGTTGTACCAGTTTATGTTCCCTCCAGCAATGTGAATTCTAGCTGTACTACAACTCCTTCAACATTTAGTATTTTCCAATGCGTTTCACTTCAGTCTGATAGGTGTGGTTCTCAGTGTAGTTTTAATTTGCATTTCTCCGATGACTAACTAAAGAAGCATGTTTTCAGATGTTTACTGGCTACTCGGTTATTTTTTTTTCTGAAGTTGTAACCAAGCAGATGGGGACCTGTTCACATGGCGCCTTGGTGTATGACCCAACAATCAATATTGGAAGGAACAGGTCTTTATTTACAATATTCCAACCCCGATGGGGGCCCAGAGCACTTATGCTCGGAGCCCTCCTTTCCCATGAGACCTAGCACTTCCCTTGCTCCTCAAAAGGCTATAAGCCAAAAGCAAACCCAATCGTTACCCATACTCTTATCTTAGCCGGCTGCTCAAACAGTTCTCCAGTCTCTCTGGAAGGTACCAAAGTCACCGTCTTCACACAGCAGCTCTCTCCTTCAGGATCTGGGGTCCACTGTTATCAGCTTCTGTGTTTCCAGGAAAACATGTGCTGTGGTGCACTGGATCATGGTGAAGTTCAAGAAAGACGTAAGTCCTGAGAGTCCAGAGAGAGTCCAGGTTTGCACGGCAGCAGGTCAGTGCCTTGCAAGGGAGACTCTTCAGAGTCAGCTAGAGCAGGCACGATCAGAACATCAGCATGTCTCCTTCCTTACTACACCAGGCCTCATGGTCGGATCCCAGCTACAAACTACATACCACATTTTGCCATGTATAATATACACCCATGCTTTCGGTCCAAACTTTTGGGAAAAAAATCTTTATTTTTTAAATTCAATTTATTTATTTATATTTAGATAGTCGTTTTTTATTATAAAGCAATTTTAGCATTTATTTTTGAACATATTATGGTATAAGAAATTTTATGTAACAAATAATTACAAAACACAAGAACAGATACAAGATATAAGAATTTATTTATTTATTTATTTATTTATTTATTTATTTATTTATTTATTTTTAGAGACAGGACAAAGGAGGGAGAGAAACATCCATGTGTGGTTGCCTCTTCCACACCCCCTACTGGGGACCCAGCCCACAACCCAGGTATGTGCCCTGACCAGGAATCGAACTGGCAACCTTTTGCTTCACAGTCCAGCACTCAATCCACTAAGCCACGCCAGCCAGGGTAGGTACAAGAAATTTTAATTAGTACTACCCATGTATAATGTGCATCCTTACTTTTCCCTAAAAAATTTTGGCAAAAAAGTCAAATGCAAATGCACCAAGGAGCCATGTGTATTATTCATGGCAAAATACAGTAGCTCCTTGCTTACCTCTCCCTCTCACATGGCTGCTACATCATTCCTCCCTCATGGCTCTTCTACCCCCTTCCAAGCCTCATGGCTGAATTCCCTCATGGCTACCTGCCCTTAGTTTAAATCCTGACCCAGAACTTCCTACATGACCTCATCTCTGACCCCTCCCACAATGAGCTATATTTGCCAGTTCCCCTGTATTGTTTATATTCTCTCAGCTACTGTCTCCAGTAAGGGCGAGAGTGACCCAGTGACACAGGGGGAACCACCTCCCCTGGCTATATCAGCAGTCAGGATATGCCCTTAAAGTGACACTGACCTTGCCCTAGGCAGCAGCACAGCTATTAGCACAGCTATTAAACTAGTTGCCAAGTTGTCATTATAATGTGAAGTATCTTAGTCTTGTCATCTGCTCTCCCCCATCTCCCAACCAAAGTTTGTGGGGGTTTTCTCCTATTTTCCAGGGGGCACCCCTTGCCCTGTACCCCATTACAAAGTGGCTGTTCAGATATTTTGCCCATTTTTCTATTGGGCTGAAGATCTTTTTAAAATTGACTTGCAGGTACTTGTTTTATGTTCTAAATATGAATGCTTTGTTGAATACACATGCTGCAAATCTCCTACCTACTCTGTGGGTTGCTTTTCATTCTTAATAGTGTCTTTTGATAAACAGAAATTATTGATTTTAATATAGTATAACTTTTTTTTCTTTCTGGTTAGCAGTTTGTGTCCCATATAAGAAATCATTAAACTTACTCCAAGGTCACAAAGTTGTTGTTTACTCCAAAACTTTATTGTTCAATTTTTCACATTTAGATCTGTAATCTATTTGGAATTGATTTTCTATTTCATGTGTAAAAGGGGTCAAGATACATTTTTTTCCTCATAAGGATATCAAATGACCTAGCTCCATTTACTGAAAAGACGGCATGTTCTCTCTGTACTGTATAGTGTAAAATCAGGTGACCACTTTCCTTCTCAGTCTCCCCTTTTAACAGAAATCACTGCATTGCTTAATTATAAAACAAAAATATTAATTGTGGAAGATATTAAAAATATGGTTAAAATAAAGAAACTGTTAAAATTCTAATAATTCCACTTCCCAGGCCTAATTAACATTAAGTGTGTGTGTGTGTGTGTGTGTGTGTATCTTGACCTTTTTTCAATGGCTAAATAGCTATGAATATTTTTTAAACTGACATAAACCACAGTGTCAATTCTGATTTTTAAACTATTTTTACTTTACCTTTGATGTGGACAAATATGCATCTAAAATATTTCTAACAGCCAACCAGTATTCCTTTTCACATTGTACTCCCCAAGATATAATTATTTTGACATTGTCTGGCTTTCTTATGGCCTTTCTCATCTTTAAAAGGAGGAAAACTTTGGATTCACGAATCTTAAATGTGAAAGTTTTTAAACGTGTTGCCAATAGCTTTAGAAAAAAATCCCAAAAACTTCATTCAGGGAGCAATAGTGAAGCTGTTGAATGGCAATAGTTCAACTCTTCCTGTCGCTCCAGTTACCACAATTACCTGTTGGATTTTTTCTTCTCTAGAAGCATCTTAGTTCAGTGGTTGAACAAGCTATCATTTTGCTATCACCACACAAATAATGGTTTCTCAAATTCTTTACTATTTTCTTTAATCTCGAGTTAATCTTCCTTTCTTCACCTCAAATCTACCATTAAATCTTTTGAGCTTAGTTTCCTTATTGGTATAAAGTGAATAATGTGCCTACCATATATGGTAGTTGTGAGAATTAAATAAGCTAATGTCTGCAAAGAGTTTAAAACGGTACCTGGCACAGAGTAAACTACTATTGATACTATTACTATTCCATAATGTGTTTCCTCTGGAAGACTATGTTGACTATGTAGTTTCCTCTGTCCCCCCTTGAGATTCATTTCTTATAAATTGCAATAATAAGGCACCATTAAAAAATCTAAATGGCAAAGATTAAGGAACCAATGATTTTCGGTGCTGGTGGGGTTGTGGTGACACTGGCACTCTCATACATTGGCCATGGTTCTAGAAACTGTTGAAAATCTTTCCAAAGAACAATTAGGCTATGCTCATCAGTGGTCTTTGACTCATTAATTCTGAAACAGGTAGAATAAAATGTTCCCCCAAATTACTCCATTGAGTCAAGCCCTGCCAACACAAATTGCTCCATGGAGTGAAGCCCTGCCAGAACTATGGCAGTTATCAATAGACAGCTATAAAACAATGGTCCAGGAATTAGCCTGACTTCTTTTAAGTTTGTTTATCAGGCCTAAAGCCAAGCCACAGATCACAGAGACAAACTCCATACCTGGTTAGGAAGGTCCCTTTCTGCATTCCGTAAGTGCTATGCAATTTCAGAATGCTTCACTTCCCTGACATACACCCTGTTGTGTAACTGGGACATCAGTGTTCCAAAAAAGGAGAAGTTGGCTAACCTACTCTCTGTTTTCAAACCATAAAATCCCCTAAGCCCCACATTTGGGGCACGGAACCTGAGGCCTTGTTTCAGTGTTCTCACCTTAGGCAAAGCCTCCATAAATCTGCCTTTGTTTTTATCAGTGTCCCTGGTCTAAATTCTTTTATATCAGGAGACAAGAACCCAAACACATTGGTAACAATTTCACAAAGTGGAAAGTAGTTTAAGACTTTTCCACAAAGTAGACATAACTCTGTCATTTATAACACATTTAGGGAAAAAACCCCACAATCCCCCTCCCCCCAAAAATAAGGAATTAAAGTATGGTGATCTGTAAGCTAGAATATTGCCTAGACATTAGAAATGTGTTCAAATACTTTTAAATATCAAGAGAAAATGTTTACACCATAGGGTTAAGTGATGAAACCAGGGCGTAACATTGTAAATCCAGTGTCATCCTGAGACAGCATAGGGACCTAGGCCTGGGACCCCAAGGACGCCTAATGGCCAGATGGAACACCAGATGAAGTTAATCACAAGGATGTCACTACCATGATTACTTTGGCAGCACACATACTAAAACTGGATCGATACAGAGATTAGCATGGCCCCTGCACGAAGATGACATGCAAACTCGTGAAGTGCCCTGTATTTTTAAAAAAATGTCGTCACTCCTCCAATCCCTGCCCAGAAATACCGCAGTGCTGATTTTACCCTGCTTCTAACTGCCCGAGTCCCTGAGATATTCAAACTACTGATCTGCATGAGCAGTTGATCAAGGTTTGGCTACTAGACTATATCATCTTCCTAAAGTGAAGATGATAATGAGCAACACTGCCATCTTGCCCATACAGTGCAGGTGCTGAGATAGTTGCCAAGCAACCCGACAGAAAGAGGAAGTAACCCCTTCCTGACATGGAAAATTTGTCACCTCCAGTGCTTCGCAAGCCTGCCTTGTCCCTCTCTTATAAAAGAAAGCCAAGCAGAACCAGCCCCTGAAGCAGGTCAGAGGACCTTCTTTTCCTTTGTGCCGCCTCCCTTGGGCTCAAGCATAAGCTTCATAAAATCTGTCTGGAAATTTCTTTGGAGTTTCCTCTCGATTTCTATCTTGCGGAACCCAAGAACTCCAACGCCAGAATAATCCCAATTATGTAAAACAAAAACAAACAAAAAACACACTCAGATAAAAAATGGAAAAAGACATATATTAAAATGTAAGTGGCGGGGGCCCCTGCCCCAGAAATGGGGGAGGGGTTGGGAAGCCCAAGGACGGTGCAAGAGCGGCAGCTGCACTGTGGCTGTCGAACCAGGGTATGTCATCCTGGCAACCAGGATCACCAGTGCTGGCCACGCAGGGGATTCTGGGGGAAGCCCTTAAACCGAGCATGTGGAACTGCCGCCCTTTTTGGATATCCCCTTTTTTCTGGCTGCAGGGGGGCTGGAGTTCCTGGGCTTTGGCCTTGGGTACCATGTGGTCCAGGCATGTTCCCAGTGCCCCTCCCCTGCAGAGGAAGCCGTAGCAGCTGCCCACTGGCCACCCACAACCCCAGCACCCGCCTGTCAGCGCGCTGCCGACTCCCTGCCTGCTCCAGACCAGGTAGGCTTAGGGGATGGTTATTGCCAGTCCTTGAGGCAGTGCAGCAGGAAGAGAGGTGCTAAAGGGAAAGACGCCTAACTGGGGGACCATGGGCGCCATGTGACCAGGAGACAAATCCGCCGCTCCCACCCCCCCACTCCCCCAAAGCCACAGCAGCAGCTGGAACTGTGCCAGCGCGGGACACACAGGAGGGCAGCACCTAGAGGAAGAGGACAGAACACCAGGAGCTGGATGCCTGAAGCACTGGTTCTGAAAGATGACTAAAACCAGACAGCGACTAGAAACCAGTGATACCACCTACACTTCTTAAAGGACAATACTTTTGGGTGGGAGGTGGTGTTCCTGGAGCAACCTTGAACAGAGCTAGTAGAGGGTTGCAGGGTGATTTTCTTTGGGTGTCTTAGAGTAAATGGGTTTTGAGGCAGAAACCTGCCATTATGCCAAACTATAGATTTTGAATAAAAGGTTCCTTTCCTTTCCACCAAACTCTGCCTCCAGAGTTTTTGCCTGTTGATGACAAATATGGAACCCCACTGATTGTTTGGTAACAAAAATATTTACTGTGCTTGTCTCCAAGTAGCCAAGTTTATGAATCTTTTTTCTCTTCTAGACCTTTTTCTTGTTTTTTAAATTTTATGTAATGACTATATTACTTTAAAAATCAAGGGAGAAAAGATTATTTCAAAATCTATTGTTATATATGCTATAGTACAGGGTGTGCAACTCAGAGAAATTCCTTGCTAATCATTGAGGAAGCACACTTGTGAATGGTCAGGGTTTGGACACAATTTAATGCATCACTTTGTTGGGAAAATTTGAGAAATTAATCTTGTTTGATAACATCTTATCACTGTATTATAAAGACCAACTTTAGGATCAAATTTTATCAGAGTAATTACATGTAACATTACATGCATGATCACAACAGGGATGTGGGGACTTGCATCCACAACATCCATTTCTAATGAGTTTATTCTCTACTAATCCTATGTGATATCACTATTTAAAATTTTAGCTTGGTGAGATCAAGAGGAAATCATAGAATCCCTATTATTATGCTGGACCCATGAATGGGTTTGAAAACCATCCTTGGTTCCAAAGAATTGTTCAGAGCCCTTTCTAAACTTGCTAGTTTTTAGCAATAGCGAGATCAGTAATTTGAAGAGAAAGGTTAATACGCTGGTGGTATTTATTCAATAAATGTTCATCATGAGTTAAAGGGTAGAATGTGTATAGGGATAGCTATTTCAGCCTGATAGCTTCTCAGAGGAAGTGCCACTGAGCTAGTTTTTGAAGGATCAATGAGAGAGGAGAAAAGGAAGGTATTCCAAGCAAAAAGAACAGTGTATGCGAAGGTAGGGAGGTATTAAAGAGTTAGAAAATATTTTGACATTGTCTGGTTTTCTTATACTCACTCATATGAGATGGTATATGTATTTTTTAGCTTCAACTCTAGGCAATGGACTGAGAAGATTCCTTAAAGTCCCTTATTTGAGAATTCTATGGTGATGTGTTGAAAATTTTGTCTTGCAATAAGGTGTTTGCCATGTATAATTTCAAATGCAAATAGCTAAGCAAGATAAGAATTCAAAAAACTGAAAATAAATTCAGTCTGAAACAAAATATACTACACAGATGTAAAAATATGTGATAATTTTACTAATTTTTGCAACTGTCCAAAAGCAAAGATATCAAAAGATTCCTTTGGGTATCCACTGTTAGTTTTCATTATGTTATACTAAAATACCATTTCATTCTTACTTCATTGCTAATAAGGTAGTTTATAAACAGAAGGAATGCTGTTTAAAATAATGATGAGAAGAGATAGGGAAGAGGGATAGTTTTCAGAGACTATTTTGTTTACTTTAAGCATTTTTTGATTTATAGAAGAAACACATTTGACTGTATAGACTTCTTTGAAAAGTACTTAAAGTTATTTTTGTATATTTATTTTTGTAATAACTTTATTGAGGTATAACTCATATACTGTAACTTATTTCAACAAAAATAAAGATCATGGCCTGACTGGTGTGGCTTTATGGGTTGGGCATTGCGCCACAAACCAAGGGGTCACTGGTTTCATATCTTGGGCAGGGCACATGCCTGGATTGTGGGCCAGGTCCCCAGCTGGGGGTCTGTGGGAGATGGCCAACCGATGTTTCTCTTCCTCTCTTTCTACCTCCCTCCCTCTCTCCTTATAAATAAATAAAATCTTTAAAAGAAATCATGTGTAATCTTACCACATAATACATTTAATATTTTGGTATACATCTGTTAATCTTTTTTAAAATAGATTTTTCTTGGATGTAAGCATCCAATTTGAAGCAGCAAAATGACAGTATTAATTAGACACAGTTTTACTGATTAAAAATAATATGTGTCAAAATATTACCCACAATAGTTACTTTGTAGAAAAGATTCAAATTTCTAGCAGTAGTGACCTTGGGAAAGGTGGAAGGGGGCTTAGGTTTGTTGAGGGCACAGTGAGACAAACGATATTTTAACAATCTTTAATGTTCTAATTTTTTAAAAAAGAGTAAGCTCTGTGTATTATTTAGGTACTTAAACATTAATTTAAAAATGCTGACATAAAAAAAGAGTTGTCACACGTATAAAATAAATTTTGAAAGGGGGAGTTATGATAAATAAGAGAATTCATATGTCTAGTCTTGGCACGGACAATAATTTCAAGAGCCTTGCCCTGCCAACATGGCATCACCCTCACTCCTACAATTATTTCTTGACTCATTAGTTACAAAATCATGGATATTGCATCACACAATTAATATTGGAATCATTACAGTCATCAGAAATTCAGGTAGTCAAACTAGTTTTTAATTTTCCTCCAGAAATATGTTCCTGATTATCACTTTCAGTGACTCTTAAAGAAACATGCGTAGAGTCAAACAACTTAATTTCACAATCATACATTGAAGACCTATATACTTTTAAAATGTTCGGGACCATTTGGAGTTAAAGTAACAAATACTCCATTAGGAGATTAAGTAATTAAGCGGCATAACTGTGTTTACATCTTTAAAGCACCAATGATTCACGTGGGATTTGGTGACTTAGTTTTTCCTCATTGTGATAGACTATTTAGAAATAGCCTTTTCTCTTCAGGAAATGAAAGGAATGGAAATCACATGAGAAATGTTTTTAAATGCTTTCAGCAAAATATTCCACATCCTATCAAACTGTAATGGGGGACAACGCCCGGAAATGAGGAGAGGTGGAGATGGGCCAAAAGCAGCACATGCAAGAGTTGCCCCGGCAACGGGGATGACCTACAGCATGATGCAGCAAAAAGAGATACATAAGGACTGGCACCAAAAGCTGGGGAGGTAATTGGAGGGGAAAGACATACCCTCCATCTACTTCTGCTGCGTGGAGGGATTATGGGGGCAGTTTAAAAAGTGTAACACGTGGAAAATGTGCGCTTTTGCTCCCCCATTCCCTGGCTGGTGGGTATGCGGCTGGGGGTGAAGTTTCTGAGCCAGTGGGCCTTGCCAGGATTACCTTGCCAAGGGCTCCGGGACCTGCCTGGAGGGAAGCACAGCAGGTTCTGGTAAGACGGCAGAGACGAGGCTTGGGCCAAGAAGCTCAGGGAGCAGTGGCTGGCTGGAAGCCCCGTGAACCCTTCCCCAGGTGGGAAGCCGTGGTGGCTGTCACCTGCCTGCGGCCTACACCAGTGCATGCCTGTTGGGTATGGCCCCAGCACAGCCAGGGGACAGGCCCCATGCCCCTCCCAAGTGCTTCAAGCCTGATCGGAGGGTTGCGGGCACCAGGCTGGTAAGGAGGGGAAGGAGGCTTGGACCAGTCGGTCCAGGGAGGTGGCGTTCCTGGGCAGCAAGCCACACGCTCCTCCCCCATGCTGGAGGCTGTGGGAAACCCCAGCGGTGATCACACTCCCCTGAATGGGGAGGGGGCCCTATCAAGAAACCTGCTGTGCATACTTTAAATAAAAATTCCTTTTTTCTTTTCACTGGACTCTGTCTCCGGAGTTTTTGCCTATGGGCAGCAAGCAGTAGAACCCCACCGGTTGTTCAGTTATAAAACTCCTTTAGTGCACAGTTAATCATCGTAAAGAACAAAACAAAGGCAGAATTCACTTTAATTGAGGCTGTAATGTACAGGGGAGCACAACTTAAAAGGTATATCATAGGAAATCATAGCTTCTTCCAGTAAATTCTAGATTAGCAAATATAAAATTTTTACAATAATTTTCCAGTGACTCTTTAATTGTTTGGTATGCCAGTGTAAAGCATATTTCTATATACATTTGAAAGACAGCTAGAAAATACATTAAAAAATATTCAGTTTAAGATAACTTCAGCTCAGAGATCAACTAAAATACATAATAAGGTGCACATTTTTAGATACAAGATAGATCTCTCTTGCTTTACTTAAAAATAACTTTTTTCATGCATTCTAATGGTCGTATGAGAAAAACATTTACTTTTTTTTCATTACTAACCCTAAAGAAGGAAGAATGAATGTGGAGTAGGCCTCACAGCTCACTAGGAATCAAACTCTACACCTTTCGCAATTGTAAATGCCAAGTAATGGAAGAAGTCTATGATACTAGTTCAGGCTTCCACACACATCAGTTTAAACCACTTAAAGTGGATATAACATTTGGATAACTTGACACAGTGTCACTTCTCTAGCACAGCTGAGAACCATTTTTAAATTTTATGACTTTTAGTCCCCACACTAGTTTAAACAAACAAAACAAAATTTATATTTACATATAGGATCCAGTTCAACATATTAGCTTTCAGTTCAATATGCACCAATATACAGGGGCATTGTATTGAATAGCTTCATTGCTCAAGAAGCTCCACTCAGCAGAAGAAAAGAATGGGTAAGTTCTATGTCTTCACCAGAACATGTTGGCTGTTACAAGGCAGTAAGGGAGAGGAAAATGTAGAATTCCATCACAATGGAATATGGGAAGAGCTGCCATTTTCTCTTTGCCATTACAACTATTCTTGTTAAGAGGAAGCTTGAAAATTTAGCTGAATTTACCACAATCTCAACCTTTGTAAATGAGATAAAAGTTCATTCCCTGGGCCAAAAACCACAAGCAACAGTTGGTAGCAAGAGGGCGGTAAGGACAGAAGAAAACAGATTCACCGCATTATTATCAAGAATGGGTTTTCCTGCAATGTACTTCGCTTCGTTTGCTGGGCTGTTGACCACCATGCCAGTGCTCTCATCCCAACCTAGGGTGGAAAAGCCAAGTGAGGTCCAAAATCCAAATGACTTGATAAAAAAAAGTACCTTTTCTCCTCAAAGGAAATAATCTTTGAAAGATTCGCAGCCATTTATAAAATGGTTTTAGTGGATAATCTATATGGTGAGAGATATGGAACCCTTGACTACAAAAGGCCTCTTTGAGTAAATAGGTTTCAGTACCCCTCTATACTGTTCTTTCAACACTGCTAGAGTTCATTCAGAATTAGAAGAGAGAATATGAAAAGCAGAGATGACATGAAACTGGCAGACTGGCCCTGCCTACCCAGTGGTTCCCTTCCAAAGCCAACCTGTGAGGCCCCTGAAAGTAGAGATCATGTCAGCAGCCTCTGCCATGGATACCCAGGATCCAGCATGGTGCCGGCATAAAGGAGGCACACCAACATTTATTGGATGAATCAACTGGTCCACAGCCCACAACTGTTTTTCAACTGACTCCATATGATCAGAAGCTTTCCCAATTAGAGTTCACTTTAGAATAAAACTTAAGCTCTTTAAAAGAATGTGTGTGTGTGTGAGCGTGTGTGTGTGTGTGTGAGTGTGTGCAGAGTTATTGAGCCTTTAGTATGACTTAAAATCCGATTGATTCCTCCTTTGCATCAAGATGAGACTAACAAAACTGAAAGAACAAACATTTTGACTGGTGGGGAGGGGAGCAGAAGGGCAAGCAGATTATCTTGGGGCATGAACAGAATTGAGAGGACTGTACTCTGGAGGACTCCAGACTCCCAGCCTCTTCATCATATGAATCAAAGGGGAAACATAGTTGATTAGAGTTTGGAGCAAATATACACCGAACAGAATATGTCAGTACACCGACATGACATGAGAGCCTCAGAAGCAAAGCACAGAAAACTTTTGGGAAAACGGACTCTCCCATATATCTTAGGCAGGGCTAAAAACTCAGTAGGGAGGGAAGCGAGCATGATGTCACAGTAGAAAAGAAGGTCATGTGTGTACAGTCAGGTTAGTACAAAGATTATCTCTCAAACGGACTCTCAAAACAATTGGAAGGAGGGGGCATTAAAATGATTTGATCCCAAATATTCTGCTTTCCTGGGATTAGGTGAAGTTCCATTAGCAAAACCACATGTTTCCTTCACTACCACATCCTTCCCACACAGCTTCTACTCACTGCTCTCCAGGGCTAATTCCCTCTCAATTAGTTTAACAAGAAAGAATCAGAAAGTCAAAACTGTAGAAGAGACTTTGCCCAGTCATTCCTGTTTTCATTGTTTTATTTTATTTTCAATTTCTTTAATACACCAATAAGTTGCAATAATATATGTAAAGTTCTTACCTGTATATTGCATTGTAGCTCCTAAATATGAGTCCACAATTGATCCTAGTAATCCAGCTATACCCCCAAATGCAATAATTGGCCACTGGGGAGCAGAAATGTCCAAATCATTAACAAAAACCAACTGTGTGAGGAAGTAGGCAATGCCCACAAAGGTACCACCAAGGAGGCTGGAAGCAAGACCCACAATCGTAACCCCTCCATTAGTCCCTGAAGAAGAAACATGAATAAAAGCATCTGGTTAACAATCGGCAAATACATAACAGCAAGGAAAGCAAAAAATTTTGGTACCTATCCCATCAAGACTGATTTTTAAAAAGAGTTCCCTTTTATTTAATCCAAATATCATGAGAACATAGCCTACTCAGAAAACAGTCTTTTCTCAACTGCTGACATTCTAAGCAGTGAAGTATAATGGTTCGGTGAAGCCATATTGCCTAGCTTCAATATTAGTTCTACCATTTCCAAGCTTTGCGACTGTAGTGAAGTTACTTCACTGCTCTGTGCCTTAGTTTCCTTGTTTGTAAGACAGAAATAAAAGAATCAATTCATACTGATTTGTAATCTGTGTAGAAATATGTGTTGAATAGTTACCTATTCAAATACTTTAGCTGTTCATGATTTTGATGGTAATGAAGAAGAAAAAAAGGAGAGAAGGAAGAGGAAAAAAAGGAGGTAATAGGAGGAAAAGAAGACAAGGGAATACGAGAAAGGGGGGGAGGAGGTGATGACAAAGACAAAAAAGAAGTTGTGGTTGATAATGGTAATGGGGAAAGATACAAGTTAATGCACTAACCACAAAACAGACCCTCAAGAATATTCTATTGTCCCCTTCCTTTTTCTTTCCTAGTGATATGTCTGTGACTCAATCTCTGTGTTTCTGTACTGTTTATCTAGGGTTTGCTAACATTTCCAGCAGATATTATTTATTATCACCAATTTAACAGCCTATAGCAATTTTCCAATTAAGGAGACTAATGGTTCTTCAAAAGCCTCTTAAATAAAAAACACAATAAATCAAGGGTTTTTTTTTTTCCATTTTTTAAAATGTGAACTTAAATAAAGACTCACCTATTGGAACTTTCTCCCACGTTGTTATTAGCCTTGGTGAGCTTTTACTGAGAACGGTGCCAACTTCTGAAGCCCATGTGTCTCCAGCAGAGCAGGCCAGGGCAGCCAAGAGAGACAAACACATCCAAGAAGCAGTGTACTGCTTGGAAAAATCTATTGGGATTTCCCCAGGGCCATTTTCTATCATGTATAGTAGGGCCAGCTCTGTGGGTATAGCGCCGTTACAGAACACCTGAATCCAATTCCTCTGCCCACCTAGAAGTAAACAAGTAGAAAAAGAGGACAAGAAATGTTTTCAGCTCAGAAGGAAAATTATGCTGATATAGGAACTTACATATTTTAATGTTTAAGGAAAAAAATGATTAAAAATTTTAAAGTGATTAAAAGTGGGATGGTACCTTTGCCCATATTCTATATTGTTTTAGAACAATTAATGAAAACACTTTAATGCTTCTAAAATGTTGCTGTTACTTGTTATTGTGGCAAAGTAATGATAAACTAAATTAGGCTACTACTTCAAGTAATCCTCATATAAAATCCATCTGTTTCAATAGTCTAAACGTGTTTTGATTAAAAGCTTGTATGTCAGGATGAAACAAAGTTACTTTTTAAAATACTGTCAAATATAATTCATTTACCTTCCTTATATTCTGATTCTAGACGCTTCTTTGTTTCTCCTTTCCATTTAGTGAGTTTTGAAGAAGAAAGGAAAAACATCAGCAAAGAGGTAAAAAAGCTGAAATTTGCAATGGTGAGGATAAATCCAACTACCAGCCCTGAAAGAAACACATATGCACACAGAATTATACTTAGTCCACACATTAATACTGTAAAAAAATGGATTTTTTCGGTTATTTTCACATAATCTGAAATGTACATTTCCAATATATTTCCATTTTTACCAATTAAGATATTACCAAACAATAAACTGAATGTCAGTTTGATTAAATTGAGATGTATTTCTTACCATATTTTGATGTCCTTTCAAACAAACTATGCTATATAAATGTAAGATATTATTTTAGAAATACTTTTTATTATGGAGTTGTAGAACACAACATGATTTTGTTATTATTAAGTAATTTGTATTATATATTATACATACCATTTAGACAGATGGCTAGTCTGAAGAATTTTCAAATTAACTCTGAATCTCTCAGAGGAGGTAAGACTATAAAGTTTTTCAGGTTTCTATTTTTTACATTTCCCCCCATAGCTTGGGATTTATTTTTCAAAATATAAGTTCACTGTATGTGCAGGGTGGAGGGGATAAAGGGGGGAAAAATGGTACAACTGTAATAGCATAATCAATAAAATATACAAAAAAACAAACAAACAAACAAACACAAAAAACCGAAGATAAAAGAAAAGTGAGACACTGAGGATTTAGGCAACGTGGCAAAGCTCACAGAGGTAGCAGGTGGTAGTGCTAGGACTCAAATATTTATCTCCTAATTCTAAATCAGGTTAGGTAGGCAATGAATAGAGGCCCAAGGGCTAGAAGGCAGAAAAGAAAATGGGAGCAGAAAACAAAAGTTGAGATCAGAAAAATAAGAGAAGAAGCAGGTTACTGTACAACATGGAAGCCAAAGAAGACAGAATTTCAAGAAAGACTTTACCCTTTTTGTTATAGGTCAAGAATAATAAAAACCAAGGCAAGGCAGGTGCTACCTGAGAAAGAATATTTTTAGGGAAGCATATCTCTGTTATTATATTTAAGCAGGGATTGTGTAAATTATTTGCTGTAAATGGGTTAATGCTTCTAAAGTGTTAACAGCAGTGCCTGATACATAGTATGTACAATATAACCTTTACAAAATAAATAAAACATAACATTTCCTAATACTTATTGGTTATATGGTTAAGACAAAATTCATATAAAAATACCAACACGTCTGTTAGCTATTTTTTCCAATGGCTCTTTTATATAGCACCTAGGAAGAGTGCTCCAATGTTTCTGCTAGCAGATAATTTAATCCACCTAAAGGAGCAGGGTAATCAAGGTCCTCCGAAGTCTATCCTATTAATTTACTTGATACAAATTACAAAGTTAAATTTGTACATTACACTAAAAGGGTATGTTACTATTTGAAAATTTGACAGCATATGAATGCTGAGCAATGCATAACTTTATCATTGTCTAAACTATATAACATTGTGATTTATAGTCTCATGTAACCAGAATTTAGAAAACATAAGTTTAAATTATACAAGCAAGCACATTATACAGTTAAACACTCAAAAACAAAACGTACCTCCTAAAGCCCCACTGTGATCTAGACTTTTCTTTTTAAGGCCATTAGATACAATCAAAACAGGAACAACAACAGAAAACAGCCAACGCCAAGGAGAAACAGGCTGTAAATTACCTGAAAAATTATAAAGGAAGAGCATAAATTGTGTGAGTCCTGCATAGGTTAGTCTTGGCTATAAATATTGACAACTGTGTTCTGAATTAAAATACTGTCATAATTGGGGAAACTCAGAATAAGTTATCACAGTATTTATGTTGACACTTGTATATTTTCAGAGAGACAATCCTACTGGCAATAACCAAATAAGTCCTGTCCAAGTTTTGGAAACAATTCACAGCTATTTATAATAATAGATATTTCATACATATTTGCAGATTTCAAATGAATTTTTTTTGGAAGAGGAGAGACATGTATTCAATCTCAAGAACAGGATAGGACAAACTTCTTTCTTAACAGGATCCAATATTCCTCTCTCTGCCTTTCAGAGATTTTTTTTAGAAAGTAACATTCTCACATGCTACACACCTCAGGATGCAATGGTTAGAAACTGATTTTTCCAAAGATTTCATCCCAACTGTTTTGTTTGGCTAGCATAACATTTTTAAACAATTTAAGACAAAACAAACTAACGATCCCAAAGAACAAACAATTTGAGTTAATATTTAGAGATTAGTAGATTTCATATACAAATTCAGATTCTTGGCTTCTGTTTTAAAACCTAGAAACTTGGGTCACGTGGCAGAACTGACGACAGACGGAGAGGTTGTCTCTTTTAGATGGATCATTGTTTTCCTATTTGAAGTCCCTGCCAGTCCTGACCAAGTCAACACCAAGGCTGAGGGTCTACAATACAGGAAAATGTGAACTATTGCTTGTGCCTATCAAAAACAAGAAAATGAAAGACAAAGAGGGTTGAATGTTCAACAAAAAAAATCCTATTTCTGAATGGGAAAACTATTCCCTTGTATTTAATATACAAAGATCGGGGACAGCTTCACTCATTTGCGTCAGGTGCTTGGCCCCAGGAGGACCTTCAATTTACAAATCCTGTTTTATTCTATATAGTTAATATTGGCACTAAGGAAAATCTCCTCCCTTGCTTCTCCTCCTCAAACTCTCATCCCCTACTGTGACTGATGATGAATGGACAGCTCTGAAAGCTTCTGCACCCTGAACACCTGTTTGATTATTCACGTGCCTCTTTGAAAAAGAACTAAGGTCTAAGCTGGCAATCACTTATGATATAATCTTTTATGAGTTTATTTTCTCAATCTACTTCTCACTTTTACCCTTGAACTTAACAGTGTTTTGTTTTTATGGGAGTACCAAGAAGTTTGTGTAAAGGCATACTTATGCTCTAATGCAGATTCAAAACCTTAAAGATTTGAGGCTGGAGTACCGTACCTTCTATATTTATGCAAAGTGGCTTCAGACTTTAAAAGAAGTCTGTTCTTTTGAAGTGATAGAACAGCAAATTCTTTAAATCTCCAAATATAAACACTATATCATCTTTTATTTTTATAGGACAAATGAAACTGATAAATTATGTTATGAATATTCTTATTAAAAGTGTCACTGCAATAGCTTTACGAAACTATGCTTGTTATTTTTCAAGACAGATTACTTAAAACATAAAAATATTTTGAAATAAGTATAACTAATATTTTCACAAGCAACATTATTAAAGGGTTTACAATGTTCAAGGCACTGTTTATAATTTCTGGTAAATTAAATCCAAGCTGTAGAAGTGAACACAATTCATAACCATTCAGGGAACATGAGTTTTTTTCACAACAGTACAATTTTAAATTCCAACGATTAGTGTATTAAAAAAAGGACTTAGGACATTCATACTTACCATAATAGGTGTTTGCAATCATAGACATAATCCAGAAAGCTAAAGAAATGGAAATGATCAGACTCAATATAACTATATTAGTTATCATCTTTATATAATTCTTGCATATATCTTCGTCAAAATCTGTCACAGAAAATAAGGATACGAGCACCTGGGAAAGAAAATACATAGCATTTTTGAAAGAAAAAATAGTCATTCAAGTTGCCGGCAAAACACTTGTGCGAAGGCGAAAATAAATGCCAACATCTTCCACCGATCAAAAAAAAAAAATGTATAAACCCAAACTATTTCTGGGGACTGTTACTGGTGGAGAGCTCAAGCTGATAAAGCAAAGCGCGCCCACTCAGAGCGCCGGCTCCCCCGCCGCGATCACTTTATGGCTGCCCACGCGGGCCGGAAGGTGGAAGGGAGAGCGGAAGCAGCCAATCCGCTGTCCAGGAGAAGGCGAGTTCCGCCGCCCGCCTACGCGCGTCGGTGACCGAAAGTGGCAGGATGTGAAAGCCGGAGTTGGACGAGTCGCAGCAGCTAACCCCGCGCGACGGAGCGTGGTCCCCTGCGGGCTGCCGTCTGCGCTGCGCTACCCTAGCGTTCAGGTCCGGCCGGCCAGAGTTCAGGGTCCCCGAGCTCAGCCCGTGCCTCGCCCGTCTCCGCCTCTGGCGGCTCCCTTTCAGAGTGCATGCGCTGTGGCCGCCCGAGGGCGTCGCCTCGCTCACACGAACTTTTAAAGGGCCACTCCAAGGGCAGGCGGGTGGGGCGGACCCGCGGAGGGACGGCTGCGGCTCGTCCTTGGAGGGTGTGTTATGCCCCTCCGAATACTAGAGATACCTGGGACCTTAGGTCCTTGCTTTGGAGGACTCGTGCAAACGCTGAAAAGTGAAACCACCACCTGGGTAGTAATAGAATAAAGGAATGCAGGTGAATTTAGACCCAGTAAGTCCATTTCAAGGATAATATTCAAATACTTTATCATCTACGAGGTGTTCATGACAAAATAATATGGATTTTGGGGGGGCATATATTATGTTATGGAAATGGAATTTTATGGTGGAGGAAAATGATTTAAAACAACGTTTAGTATAGTGTGCTGGGCACTGCTGGCTGCTAGAGATGTAAAGATAAAGCTAGACATAACTGCTGCTATTGAGCTCTCAAATTATTATCATGACGCCACCTTCAATGTGAAAATGTGTACCCGCGTCTCTCATTTGAAGTGTGTGCATTCGGTCAATTCATTTGGAAAACAGAATGTCGTTACCAGTAACAATCCAACTCTCAGGGTTCATTTAATTTTAAATAAATTTTGTTTGCCTGGGTTAACAATAAATAATTGATAACTGCATTGTACTTAAGAGCTGTTTCAGTTAATTCCTGACAATTTTAAGAAGAGGAGGCTAGTCAGTTTCACACATAGAATCCAAGTGTGTTTTAACCCACTGAGTACTTCTAAAAACTCAAACTACTTTAAATTTTAAAATATGTGCTAAGACAACTTAATACACTTTCCTTTGGTGAGAAATCTATTTAACAAGATCATTAAGAACCAAATCTGTGAAATAGGACTAAAGGGTAGTGGCCTTCTCTTACTAGACTACATGCATAATATGGTCTTCATGAAAAAATTCATTTTGTGCCCACACTTTCTTTTAGTCTGTTCAGCACAAATAATTGGATTATCTCAGAAAGTTGACTGGCCGATATCAGTGATACCAAACAATTTTAGTAATGGTTTAGCATATTGACCTTGTTTTTGTCTCTTAGGCAAAATTATAAATCAATCTTGCTCCCCCACCCCCTCCTTTATCACAAATACAGGGTAAACTTGTCTGGTATTGGTGTTCTGAGGTTTTTATGTGCAACAGAAAATCATTGGCTAGCTGTATTAGGCCTCCCCTAACAACACTGTCAGTCTAGTTCCTGGATGTCAGGAATGATTTTCTCTTTCTCATAACTATCTGGCTATAACTGCATATTAAATAATAGTGCCAGTGACTGATCCTTCAAATGAATATTTCACTTCTGTTGTTTCTCAGTGTCCAATTATTGTTGTTCTCTATAAACAAGTTTTTTAGCTTAAGACTGAAACAACTTGGAAGGCCTAATGTAGTTAAGATATACTATTCTTTTTTTAAAAAACATGATTTTGCAGTCTATTTTTATCTACTTCAACAGTCTTAAAATTTCAACAGTCTTTTTCTGCTTCCTTTAAAACCCATTTTCTAGTGACAGGGAATTTCTGGTTAAGCATTTCTTAAACTCTTATGTTCCTCGAGTATTAGTAGGTATGCTACCCTTTACCTCCACTCCTAACACCTCTGATCAAATTTAAGGTTGAGAAATTTTTCTATACTCATAGGACTGTGAGAATGCATTGTTAAAGGCTCTGAGAAGTTAAGAACACCTTTGTTTAACCCTTTTAAAAAATTTTTATTGATTGATTTAGGGAGAGAGAAAGAGACATCGATTAGTTTTTCCACTTATTTATGCATTCATTCATTGGCTGCTCCTTGTATGTGTCCTGATGGGGTGTCAAACTTACAACCTTGGTGTATCAGGATGATGCTCTAACGAACTGAGCATGTTCCTTTCAGAAAACATGAGTCTGATAATTTCTATAGTAATCAAAGTAACAGACTGAAATTTCATTGTTGCATTAATAACCTTTAAATATCACAATATAAATACCAATTTGTTCTTTGACATAAACAAGTTAGGATTTTTCTGGCATAGACATTCAGTACTTAACACCAATTATAAAAATCACCCAATGGCAAAAAGCACTTACCATTGTCAGGAAAGGAGATTCCATGTACAATCCCTTTGAATCTAAGCCAAAAGAGTGGTTTAGATTTTCTGAAATCTATTACTTGAATGCCTAATATACAAGGTCTGTCCGGAAAACATCCAACCATTGCTAATATAAGGAGAGAATGTTTTATGCAATACCAATGTAGCCTAGCAGCCAAGGTGAGTGAACTGGAATGTGCATGCATGAATGGTGACAACTGTCCTAGTCAGTGGAGACTGACCCCATTGGGTGAGCATGTGTATTGTGTGGCTGTTGCATTCAAAATGACTGAGCAAGTAAAGCAACAAATCTGCATCGAATTTTGTGTTAAGCTTGAACATTGCTCAGTGGAAACTACTGGGTGATTCAGAAGGCCAGAGCTATAGGCAACTGGTGATTGGCAGCTTCATCATGACATGCCTGCTCATGCATCACGCCTCGTGCAGTTTTTGGCAAAACATCCAATTACCCAAGTGACTCAGGCCCCACACAGCCCGGATTTGGTGCCCTGCAACTTCTGGCTTTCCTCAAAACTAAAATCACCTCTGGAAGGGAAGAGATTTCAGACCATCCATGAAATTCAGGGAAATATGATGGGGCAGCTGGTGGTGACTGGGAGAAGTGTGTGAGGTTCCAAGGTGCCTACTTTGAAGGGGACTGAGGCATCATTTTCCTATATACAATGTTCCTTGTATCTTGTATCTTTTTAAATAAATGTCTATTTTTCATATTATATGGTTGGATACCTTCTGGAGAGGCCTCGTATACATATCAGACCCCAAAATAAAAAACAAAGTACCTACATACACTTCCTTAAAGGAACATAGAAGATGAAAATAGGTATGCAGACAATTATAGTAATATGACTTTATCCAAGTTATGTATAAAACAAGACACAGGAGTAAAGGACTTATGTCACTTTGGTATGTTAAAGCAGTGATTTTCAACCAGTGTGCTGCAATTTTTTAAAAAACATGCAGTACCTGACTAGTCAGTGGCACTTACCATTTCCCCCTTAGATTATCAAATACAAAAATTACAGCAGCCAACCCAACAGCCATCTGGTATGAATGAATCAAAATTATACCTATTTTTTGGGTCAGATTGGCCAAAATGTATTTTTTGGTGTGCCGCAGAATTTTAGTAGTTTAGATATGCCATGAGAAGAAAAAGGTTAAAAATCACTGTGTTGAAGGTGTCACAGAGAGGGAGTGTCAGAACTAAGACCTGAAAGATGACAAGGAGTTCGTTACCAGGCTAAGGGAAAAGCAATGTGTAAAGGTTTGGTGGTTAAGAGCATGAAAATATGAAGTTCAAGGGAATGGAAAGAGAGGTAAATCAGAAATATTATCTGGACAATTAAACTGAAAATTAATGAGCTAGGCACATACCTACTTTCTTGATATTAAACACAAATATTTTTAAAAACTTTTTGAGCACAAACTTTAGAAGCCTAGGTAGTAAAATGAAGCTGATTAAGTTGAATTAGATTGAACTCATTCTAAGAGGGTTTGGAACTGTGAGGGCGGGGATAAACAATATTTTTTTCCCAGTAGCCTTGAGGACAGAATCCTATCTGGTTCATCCTGGTTTGCTCAGTGTCTCTTAGTCAATGTTAAAATAGTATGTTTTGAATTAAAAGTATTAAACACTTTAATAATCAGAAAAAAATGAAGAAAATGATATCATATTTTATTAAAACATTGCTTTGATAATCATATCTACAAATAATCCTTTTGTTAACCTCAAATTATTGTCAGGGTAGACAAAATTTTTATAGCCCTTTGTATATTTGGTTTAGATTGCATAGCCATTATTTAAAACACTGCAAATAAACTATAATGGACGTTTATATAGAAGATGAGCAACAAAAATGATACTGATAATTCCTCTTTCAGGTTTTACATATCTTTATTTTATGAACAGCTTGTTTCAATTTAGGAAGAACTTCTAAGGAAGTATCTCAGGGGGTTAATTTAGGGGAAGGACTTCCACAGAAATGTTCATGTACATTTTTTTGGAAATAATAGGCACGACAGTAATGTCCTTGAAAAAAAGTCTTTAATATCAACACACTCAAAATACATTTTTTTGTAAATACAGTATGCAACTGTTTAACACACATTATCAAACCATTAATTTTAGAAAGTTTCCAACTTTCTAAATACCAAAAGAATCCCATATTCTGGCATAAAATCAAACCATTTTCTATATATTATATGAAAATTAAAATTTACCCGTATTGAGAAGTGAGATAAAACACCAACATTATAAAGTCTACCTAGAAACGGTTAACTGACTTTATAGGCTATCTTTATGATACGTATACAATTTTTTACTTTAGTTTTTTGGGATACACGGCGTCCTATTTTAATAACATGATTTATGTATTTAACAGAGGGTTCTAATGTGGCAGGCAAAGTAGATTTGGAGGCTGAAGACCAATGTTCCATCTAGAACTTCCTGGATAAACTAGCATTCTATCCCTTGTGCCAGTTTGCACACAGTAAATGTCTGAATGAGTAAGTTGCATCAACAGATTTCTTCAGCTGTAAATTGGAGATACCACCTACCACATAGAATATTTGCAAAGAACAAGTATGAGGATGAATGGGTGCCATAGTGCTTTGTTAACTTCAAGACTCTGAGCTAAAATATTTTTAAAGATCTGAGTTAGTAGGGTTTGTTATTTTGTGAGAATATCAAATGTTAAATAAACTCTAGTACTTGGTTTTGATGTAGTATTCGTTATGTTTTTCTGTTAACAGATACCATTAAAAACAAATTTGTTCAGTGTTCATTTTAAAGGGGAAAAATGTCTTACAACTCATTAAAAACACTAATTCAGGTCAATATCAGTTCCTTTTACTTCCTTTGGTTGTCATAAGAAATCTGTTTATTTCAAAAGAAAAGTATTTCATTATAAAAAGTTCTGAAGTTTACGTTCTAAATTCCAATTCAAAACCATTTACCAAAGCACTTCACACATGTCTTTTATAGCATTTATCATATTGTATGAAAATTATTCTTTTCTTTCAGGGGACTTTGAATAGTTTGAAGGTAGAAAGTCGAGTCAGATTCATCTTTATATCAAGTAACTAGCCTCTGGCTGGTTCTCTTCAGAGGTTAGTGCCTCGTAGATATAGACTGAATGAACGGAGGATGTATGTAGTGTCCTGTAGAGAACAAAGAGCTAATACAATTTTGATTAGTTTTATAGCATATATGGTCAAAGTGATTAAGAAGTTTATCAACAACCTATAAACAGAATTTTAAAATTCATATTTTCTATGAATGAGGCTAGTTTTAAGGTAGACAGGTGTTTGTTAATGAAAGCATTTGATCCAGGGAGAGTTTGTAGCATGTTATCAGGGGAGTATCATGAAAATGACATAGGGAAAAAAACCAAAAAATATTTTACTTAAAAATTACTGAGTGATAGTTTATTCAGTGGTCTCAGATAATAACGATTAAGTAACTTTGCCCAAAGCTTTTCATAATGTACTATTTTTGTGATTTTTAAAATGTTATATTAAGATACCAAGATATTGTAGATGGGAATCAGCCTATGTTAGTGTTTTGTTTTTTATTGGGGAGGAGTGGTGAACCACATGAGAGTCTGTATTTGGAAAACATAGTTTATGCTTAAATGATTATTTGCCTAACGTATTGGTATAAAGTAGATATGGTCAGTAAGTATTTGCTGATGATTAAGGCTATGTATTAGTAAAAAGACATTTGAGACTATATTTGAAAAAAAAAAAGTAATGACAATTCCAAGAGCTAACATCTAATATTTAAGATAAAGATAAAATGACTAAAAAAGGTTTACAATACAGGATGGGGCAAAAGTAGATTTATTTTTCATATAGAAAATAAAATAATAAATAATACAAGAATAAAAATTGTTTCATGTACTCATAACTGTAAACCTACTTTTGCCCCACCCTGTATACACAAAAGGATTTTCATAAATATTTGTTGTAAGTACCTTATGATAGCTAAAACAGAATTTTCCTACTTTTGCTTTTGTGATATCTGGTTGCTTGGGAGGCATTCCTTATTAAAAGAGGGTGCTATTAATGTAAAAAGACTGGCACTGGGATCCAAGCAAAACAGCAATCTAAACAGTTGGCAAAAAAAAAAAATTTTTTTTTAAATCATCAAGTAGCATTTACCTTACAGGAAAGATTTATAGCAATTTATGATTACATGTATGTTACTTTCCTTCATATGGTGGTGTCAGAAGGCTTGAATCAGGATTTAATAACATCATATATTAATAAATTTTCCATGATTTGATCAAAGCTATTTGAAGGAAAATATTCTTATTAAACATTTATCTGGTGAAGTAAGGCAAACTCTTTAATTGTTCAAGTGGCAGCTATAAGAATAGTTCTGATATTCTATTTTGTAAAATAATTAGCATTTGCATAGCTTTAGTCACAGACACACATTTTTGTAAAGAACTACATTTTATTTCCCTCATGCAGTATAGTCGTTCTATTTGGCTCTCACTAAGAAAGGAGATAAAAAGCAAGCTGTCGTGTAAGATAAACTGATTCCATTTTAAGTTATAAGTTGTAAAGATGTACAACATGGTAAGTACTTTCAAACATAGTAAGTACTGTATGATTAAATTCTATTGTAGCTTTATGGGGGGGAAAACTTCCAAGTTTTAGTATCACCGTATGTGAAGGCAGAGAGAATTTCCTAACGTGGACCTTGGTAGCACATTTGCTTATTAATGCATCAATTTTGAAATAAAAAGTTTTTTATTATGAGTAAAAGAGTAGTATACAGTTATCTTTTTGTTTAAGGTAAAAACTAGATCCCAACTTCTGCATTATTTTACAACATATTTTCTTAGAAGGTGAATATAATTAGCTACCAGTTTTTACTAGTTTGAGGTGCGTGAGGACTTATACCTTGGATGACTCAAGGTTACTTCACATTCAAAAATATTTTACAATCCATTTTAAAAGATAATACTCTTATAAGGGAGGTCATGATTAGCTCACTTTCACTGTTAAAAAGATACAGAATGTTGAAATAAAACTTGCCCTTGTACCTCAAGCTTTTTTTCTATAAAGTTTCCAAATCACAGTGCCAATAATAATTTAAATTAATACAAAACCCAGCAGTTTTAAAGTCATATTTAATGTTGGTTAACTCCTACTTAGTATCTTATTTAGGATGTAATATTCCAACTTTGGTACACAGAAACATTTTTTTCTAATGTAAGTTGAACACATTACTTGTCATAGACCATTCTTTAAAAGTTGTTTAAAAAGACAAAAACGCAGCACACCTTGAAAAATTCCCTAACAAAAATTTTAAATATGTAATTTTCACATAAGGCACTTCCATGCTTTTTCAAATAAGTTTCATAAAGTTTTTCATTTTTTTTGTAATCAGGTCTTCATAAGTTATACAATAATAATGTTACTTCAAGTAAAACTCTTGAATACCCAATTTTGGCATAATTTCCTTAAATATCGTTACCTTTGAATAGGATAAAGGGTGGGTATCAAGATCTATGCAGGCTAACCTTAACCGAAAAGTACTCTTGATCTTAGTTTTAGAGAATTGTTAACGTTTTATCTTGTTCTTGTTCAAGAATCTTGAAATCCTCCAAAGGAAGACTGCTTAAGGCAGTTGGCAAAATGTGTTCGGATGTGCCCTTAGGTAATATGTTATTTGCTTCTAGATTCTTCACCAAGCATGTGGCTTTGATCCATCTTCGAGTTGCTCTGCGTTCTTTTTGTAGGCAAGTTTTCATTTTCCTTCTTAAACTTGCTATTTCTTTTTCCAGTTTAATTATCCTCTTTTTTGCCTCCATTGGATTCCTAAAGGCATAACTGTGTTCTAGTAGCACTTGTTGACTACTAATGTTTGATTTTAAATTAGATGGTCCCGTTGGAATACAGTTGTTGTTTTTCTTCAAAAGATTCCGTGACTTGAGTTTCTGGGCCAAAAGAAATTAGAGAGTTGAACGTAAGTTATGGAATATCACAAATAAATAAACTTTGTCCAGGCTTGCATAACAGTACATAAACTGCTCTTTAAAAAGGTGATGGGATTAGCTAAAGAACACATATGCATGACCCATGGACATGGACAGTGGTGTGGGGATTGCCTGGTGGCGGGGAGCAAGGAGGAAAAAACTGGGACAGCTGTACTAGCATCAACAATAAAATATAACTTAAATTTTTTAAAAAACTGATTTTAAAAGACAGAAAACATCTATGTAATTTAACCATGGATATAAGTTTTTCAACTGGTTGAATTAACTCCAGAGCCACCTATTTCTTTTTGTCTTCCCTCTACAGAGATACAAACACTGGTTTGGAAATAGACAATGGACGTCCAAGGTCTCTTCCAAATTACTGAATATGACTCTATGGAGACTTTAAATATCCTTTGCAATTTTCTAAAGCCAATATACTGTATTTGGACATTTGGCTTATCTGTGATACTGATTTAATCTCTTTTTTAGGTAAATACTATTCTCTCAATTGATTAATATTTCAGACCTCGGGGCCTACTTAATAAAAATGTATATCCAAGTATCAAGCTCCTGAATAGACTTCCTTATTAATTGTTCAGTTATAGCTTCTATTCAAGTACTTAAAATGTGGGCAGAAACTTTTGCCCAAATCAGAAACTTGAGACCTGTCTTTCTTCCTTTATCACTTTCATTCAATTAGTCATCAAGTCCTATTAATGCTACATTCTAAATATCTCTATCATGAGTCATCTTCTCTCTAGCATTCTTAATGCTGCTTACCACCCACATCAGGCCTGTAACATATCTAGCTTGAATGTTAAAAACTTCTTTATTGATTTCTACCTCATTTTGATCCTCACTAATCTGTATTCTGCCACCAGAATAATTTTTCTACCAGATTTGATATTTCTATACTGGCTGAATTATTCTTTGCCTCCCCATTATCTAAAGAAAAAGAAATCTTTACATGGTATATTATACCATTTAGGATTTCACCCCATTCTGCTATTCGTGATCTTGATTTATACTCCAGCAATACTAAGCCACTTGTAGTTCCCAGACTGTTCATAACCTCATAAGTTTGTGTCTTTTGTTCACTCAACAAACATTATTGAAACACGCAGTAATTTATGAATGCTTTGGGACACAATGGTGAACAAATTAGACAAATATGGTTCCTGTCCTCACAAAAACTTAACTGGTATTCCCTCTGACTAGGGGAATCGGTAGGGACTATTTTTTTATCTTTATATCCTCACCACCTGACTTAGCTTCTGACAAAATGTAAAGTTCAGTAAATAGTAGTTGAATGAATAAGTGATCAAAATGTTGAAAGGAAGGAATATCTCAAATTCAATAAATATTTGAGTGTGTACTATGTACCAGGCACAAATTGAGTTGCTGAGAATTCAGAAGTGAAAAAGCCTTTGCCTTTCTGGGGCTTTTCCAATATCTGTGCTAATTAATTCCCCACAATCTCCTCTTCCGCTCAGATATTAATTAATGTAATTTACAAATTTATCTGTCACAAATAACTCAAGAAAAGCAGCAGTTTTTTTCTCTCAGAGGAAGACTTGCCTGTCCTCCTTTAAAAAGTCAAATTCTCTATTTTTGCTCATTCTATTCCTTTTTATTTTTTGGTGACCCTGTCTTTCTCAGTTAGCTTTTTCCTCTCTGATCAGATCTACCTTAACTACATAAAATATTGTTTTAAGGCATTCATTCAGTACCTTAATTCTTTTCTTCCTTTATCACTTGGTAACAGTTGATTATTTTCCACTCACCCCTCAACCCATCAGATTTTGTTCTGTGTTAGAACAAGAACCCTCTCCTAATATCCAAAATCTAAGATGAAGCCCAGCCAAAATGCCTGAGCTACATGAAGCTTTGTTATGCCTCTCTCTGGATTTAAATTCTTTAGTATAGCTCTCGTATTCTTTGAGTGTAGTACTGTTAAAGAACTTAGCATGTTTTGAATGTCATCTGAAAATCACAGCAGAGCGATGCCAGATGTTTCATTACTCATTTCTGTTTTACAAATGGTTCAGTTATTATGAATTATTAATTGGTAGTAACGTAAAATTCCAGTTTAGGAAAACATTTTGGACCAAAGAAAGAATACTGGAGTTAGGAGACCTGAGCTCTAATTCTAGCCTGCACCTTTACTGCACAATAGGAAATTTTGCAACTTTTTTTGAGGCATATCATCATATATGAATTTTAATATATTCTGAATTGTTCCATTTTATAAACAAAAAGGAACAGGTTTTAAAAATGGGGTAAAAAAAAATGAACATTACCTACCATAGACTTTATATGGGTACAAAAATCAAAAATGGTTGGAACAGCATCCATTTTAAGTCGTCGAGTTTGTCCTGTTAGGTCAAAACAGGAGGCTTCAAAGTGCTTTGAACAAAGAAAAGTATGTTTTCCTGGCACAAAATTTTTGCGCCTGGTTAGGCGAACCCATTCTTTTCTTCTTTTAGGATCCAAAGGAAACCTTAAAAAAAAAAACACCAAAAAACGCAACTCAAATTCCAACTATTGACACTCCTGTTTGCACCTAAATGGTTAAAAGGAATTTTAAGTGGTGATGATTTAAAGTGTCTTCAATTTACACACAAAGAATTTAAATTCCCAATATTCAGAACACTGGAACAGAAACCAATTCATGCTAATTTTTATAAGTTGTAAAAAAATAAAAAACTGACTTGAGTGGTTTTTATTTTTCAGGGCTTTGAAAAGAGATCTTTCTTTCTACTCTAGTCCTTAACGTGAATTCCTCTTTGCCTCCCCATTATCTAAAGAAAAAGAAATCTTTACATGGTATATTATACCATTTAGGATTTCACCCCATTCTGCCACTCGTGATCTTGATTTATACTCCAGCAATACTAAGCCACTTGTAGTTCCCAGATTGTTCATAACCTCATAAGTTTGTGTCTTTTGTTCATTCAACAAACATTATTGAAACACGCAGTAATTTATGAATGCTTTGGGACACAATGGTGAACAAATTAGACAAATATGGTTCCTGTCCTCACAAAAACTTACAACTGGTATTCCCTCTGACTAGGGGAATTGGTAGGGACTATTTTTTTATCTTTATATCCTTACCACCTGACTTAGCTTCTGACATAATGTAAAGTTCAGTAAATAGTAGTTGAATGAATAAGTGATCAAAATGTTAAAAGGAAGGAATATCTCAAATTCAATAAATATTTGAGCATGTACTATGTACAAGGGCACATACACAGTAAAAATACACAAGACTAAACTGATCTAGGCTGGGGCTGGGTAGCTCAGTCGGTTAGAGCATCGTCCAAGGTTGCGGGTTTGGTTCCTGGTCAGGGCACATACAAGAATCAACCAATGAATGCATAAGTAAGTGGAACAACAAACTGATGTTTCTCTCCCTCTCTCTAAAATAAAATTTAAAAAAGCTTATGTAGAACCTTATAAGCAGGAACAACTTCACAATGCATACATAGATCTGCTGCTGATATACATGGTTAAGACAAATTAATTTATTTACAGATTAAATTTTATCAAGGAGAACCTAAATAGTTTCTGGTATTCCTTCCTCTGTGTTCCTTCATTATGACATTTACCGCACTGTTTTGTAATTTTTCCATTTTAATAAATTTCCACTGAAATAAAAATAGATTGTTTCCTGAGGACAGGAATCTGTATCTATTCATCTACTTATCTTTAACAGAACAGTTCCCGGCAAACAGTAAAGACTCAACAAAAATTTGCTTAATTAAAATGAGACAATATATAAATTAATAACTCATTGTATTGTTTCCATGTAAACAGTATATATTTTTTAAAAAATGAACTCTGAGGCTATGTCGTACAGTGAAAACCAATTATTAGAAAAAGTAAAATGCTGCTGATAAACCCAGCAGGAATGTTTTTCCTTTCATATTTATTTCAAATATAAAATATACTAATATGTACCTAGTTAAAGAAGAGAAAAAACATAAGGAACTGTCTGAAAAAACTTAATGGTTTCTGTATTGACTAACTTGGAAACATAAGAATCAACATTCACATGTAACAACTTTGATTTCAACTCTTCTTTAGTTTGACTACCTTACCTTTAAGCACTAATCATGAACTGGGTAGTGTTAAAAAAGAACCATTCATGTTAGAAGATCATGTGGCTCAGAAGCCCCAACTGAAGCTTCACGTTGGCTATATCAGATATCCGAGTTTGCTCAAATTACCAGCAGTGAGAACAGAGATGAAAGCCCAGATTTACTGGTTAATACTCTCGTCTCCCGTCCCTATCCCCTCAACCCCAAATATATGCTGATCTAAAGATATTAACACTTGTATGACACTCTACAGTTCATGTTTTCACATATGTAAACATATTTCGTGTTTTCTATTTCCTTTGAAACCTCTGGTTGAGAATTTATCTACTCTGATTAACCCTCACCTTTTAGTAAAATGTATTCTCATTTCAAAGGTCTTTGTTCCAATATTTAATGGCTTGGAAATATTTCCTGTGTCCTAAGCTAAAAAAATCAAGCTTTAGTTTTTAAACCCTAACTTCTTCTTATGAATGTCTTCTTGTTGAGGCTTTAATAAAGACTAGAATAAATACTATCATTGGATTATCATTTGTATATGACTTTTCAGAAATAAGAAGATTGCCTTTCAGATATTTAACCTTTTCTTGGCTCCTTTTAAAACTAGTTCCCTAATTATGAAACCAGTGTCTCAAATTGAACCTTCACTTGACCAAATTTTATTTCCTTCTTTTAAGACAATTTAGGAACCCCATCTTCCTAAACAAGTTTTTCATGATCAGAAGACTAGGTCAGATGTTCCTATGCGATTGGGAACTATAATTGCTTGCCTTTCTATCTCCACCACTACATCTTAAGTTTCTCCTGGTTAGGAGTTTTACTACTGGTTTTTTTTACTACTTTATCCTATTAAGTAAGTATTCAGTGAACTTTTCTGAGTGAATCAATGAATAAATGAAGTAATGGGGTTAGTTTAGCATTACTAAATAACCTTTAGTTTTATCTGTTTAAATATAAGAATAAGACTAATCAACAATTTTGTATTTGATTTTGGATAATGCTTTTATACAGCATCAAACATAATCATGTTTTACATGTGTTTTTTGGATTTTCCTTACTATATTTAAAGGCTGTTAAGACATTGCCCATAGTTGAATTTGTCATAATGAATCATTCTGTACATATTTAAAAAATAACAGAAATAACAAATGAATATATTTGTCTGTGCCATGATAGAACCAGGCTTTCAGAAACATTAGATGTTTTGAAAAAAAAATCACTCAGTATTTTAAACGATGATATTTTGCTTGGGTAAATAAAGGTAAGGTAAAATAAATGTCTGAATGCCTCTTATATGCCAAGCACTGTCCTAGGCACTGTCCCAAGCACTGAACACATAGTGGCACTGTCCCAAGCACTGAACACATAGTGGTAAACAAAACTGACCTACTTTTATGGTATCTACCTTCTTATTAAGGGTATGCTGTAATGGGGAAGATAGAGAATCAAACAACTTGATGCAGTAGAAAAGAGTGACTGAGAACACTGTCTCTGGAGTCCAACCAAGGTGTCAATCCTGGTTCTTTTACATAATACTGGGTAACTTTAGGCAAGTTATGCCATCTTTTTAGGCCTTTGTTTTATCATCTACTGTATAATGGTACCATCTATAATGCTGTCTAGTGTGGTTCTATGGATTGAATGAGACAATAAGACGAAATGCTTAGCCTAGTACACAGTATACGGTAAATACGAAATAAATGCTACGTTATTATAAAAGTAATTATAAGTGTCATGAGTGTTATAAAAGGTTAAGTATAAGGTCAAATGGAATCATAAAACCTGAAGAGCTAATTTAGTCAGGAGGCTTTGATAGTAGGAATTAACTAGGGGAATTAGGGTGGGAATAGTGAAGAGTGTTATGACATGAAATGATGCCTGAGAGCCTTTTAAATTAAAGAACAATTTTGAATTTTTTCCAAAATGGAATTGGTAAGCCATTAAAAGGCCTAATTTAGAAAGCACATCATTAGCAGGAAATGTTTTAACTGGCTGTTAAACACAACTATTATCAAAAATTAAATTATGTAAATTTGCAATGAATTAAAAATAAAGGTAATATTAAAAACCCACTACTTCTTAATTATTATTTATATTCTTAAAACTATTTATGTCTGTTATAGCCGTATGGTATAAATGCTATATAGAATAGTGTGGTACCATACATTTCCTTCAAACTTTATGATCAGTGACATGTTGGTAGCTTGAAACCAGCCAGGGTAGGGGTATTTATATCACAAAATTTGGGCAAATATTACAACACAGGCCTTTCTCTCTTCCCTGGAGATTTTGTTGTTACACATTCAGCAACACATCACTGATTACAGAAGAGAGGTTGGGAATACATGAATGGAAGAAGTGAACCAATTAAGGGGCTGTTGTAATAATTCAATCAAGAGGGAATGGTGAGAAGTCAAGGAAGGATGACCTCCCAGTTTCTGGGTAGATGTTTTTATTTACTGAGAAAGGAACTGAAGAAGAGACCAGGGAAACACTGAGACACTTGGCCTATAGGTCTGAAACTCATGAGAGATTTGAACTGGAGATAATTGATTTGGGGAGGCATTAACAAGTCAATGTTACCTGAGACAAAGGAACATTTGAAATCCTTTTTAATAAGAGAGGGAAGACCTAGGTCAGGTGTAGAAGAGAAGGGCTGGCGGAGGAGATAGGCTATAAAAGTATGTGAAAACCATAAAATTAATGTCAATACAAAAGTGGAGAGTATTTTGAGGAAATGATCACATGCCATGAAAAAGGAAAGTTAAGAGTGACAATTCACGTTAGCAAGAGCAGTTTCAGAAGATTATTAACAAGAACTAGTCTGGATTAGGCTGAGTAAGAGATAACAAAAATGGAGCCCTGGCTGGCGTGGCTCAATAGATTGAGTGCCAGCCTGAGAACTGAAAGGTTACTGGTTCAATTCCTAGTCAGGGAACATGCCTGGGGTGTGGGTCACATCCTACATATGGGGACATGTGAGAGGCAACGGAAAGATTTATCTCTTGCACGTCGATGTTCTCTCCTTCTCTTCAAAAATAAATAAAAATATTTAAAAAAATAAAAAAATAAAAATAGATATTTTAGGCAACATAAGTTGTACATGGGAATACAGAAGTCTATTAATGTCTTAGGAGAAAAGTTAGTTAATATTGTTTGTATTTATAAAATAGAAATGTTTTTATTATAAATAATGTTACTTTATAATTTAAGTTTTTGCATTACAAATGAAAATGTTAATTCCATTGGTGGCAAATGGTCAAATATGGAAAGGAAGTATGCATGCTACTGCGCCACTGTGCATCTCTTGAACATTCAATATTACTGGTGTCGCGACTCTTCCCTTTCCCTTATCTTCCAAATCAAATGATCAAATACAGTAGTTTCTCCTCAAATATTTCTCAGATCTGTCCACTTCTTTCCACATTTCTTTCCATCTCTACTGTCATTACTACTCTAGTCTAGGCCACTGGGTGGACTCTCCCTTGTTTTGTTTTTTCTTTATCAACTCTCACCTCTTCTACTCTAGTGCTGGCTGTGCCAGCAAAGAACATTGTGTAGTTCGATTGACACTGTAGCAGAATTTCCCTGTGAAAGAGACAATAGATAAATGAACATTCTTTAATAAGCTTCTTTTCATCAAATTCATCTCTTGATGACGCTTAACCAGCACTTTGAATAACATTATTCTCCACACTTTAGCCAGAGGACTTTTTTAATATGGACATTTAATCATGACAATCTTTTAAAACCCTCCCTGGCTTCTCAAGTACTAATTGGATAAAATAGAAAATCCTTACAAGTGCCAATAGGACCAAATCTATGTCACTATTTGGTCTCACCTGAAATTTTACATCCTTTGAAAAGTGTTCTTTGACTTTACAAGGCTGAGTCAGGTCTTCCTGAATGTCTTTTTTGTGGCACTGAACTGTAACTGTTTGTCTTTCTTTCTCATTACATTCTAAACTCCAGGAATATAAGAATTTTCTGGATCCCTAGCACGATGTCAGGCAAATAAGAACTCGGTACACATTTGATAAGATGAATGAATAAAACAGTACGTTTGCATGAAGTAGTTGGAAACAGAAACATCACAAAGATTTTCTTTTTAAAGTGGCAACCTTTAATAAGGGGGTACATTTAGTTATCATGAGGTAGGGGAAAGGTGAAGGATATAACTTTCTACATTAAGTTGTGAGGTATATAAAATCAAAATTGTTTGCACTTAATTTTTTTAATGCTTTACTTCAGCCACATGGCAAGCACTTGCAGAGGTGGTAAACATTTACTAACGTATTTCATGTAGTGTTCAAAGTGCTTTCCAGAATACTGATTTGAGAGAACTAAAGATTTTTTATTGCTCTTCCAGCAAAGGGGGGCAAAAAAAAACAACAACGAGGTTCTTCTATGTCCTAGTAAGAATAGAAGGCTTATCTTTTGCACTTTCACTAACACTGCTTAATTCCATGATTATTATCAATGAGTAAATTCCTTCGCACAGTTCCCTGTCAACTTAGCTAGTAAGAATTTCCTGAACTTAAGGTAACACAGTAGCCTTAAAGTGATTGCCGACTTGAAAGGAAGATTCTTACGGCGTCATCAATGTCAACACCGGTCTAATACATAAGAGTAAAAGGGTAGAAAATTAAGGTATCCTCCTGTCACTTTTGCAAGGAGTAATCACCGTACAGAACTTTAATTTCTTTTATGAAGTGAGTAAATCTACCCCGAAGGGAGAGAAAAATCGGGCAGATTTGGAAAACACACAAAGGGAAAACAGACTGCTTCGCTGCTAGCACGTAGGTAGTGAAGTTATTAGAATCGGCAGAATTCTACTGTTCTACACAAGCAATAATCTAGCAACTCGCGTTTCCGTCTCATCCCCCACTCCCTGCCCAGGTTACCTGTGGAAGCTGATGTTAATGTGTTTGTTGTAGGTAGTAGCACAGCCCGCCGCGGCGCAATTGGTCGGCATTTCACTTTCCCCCACATTCGGCGGTGTCGTAAGCCGGTTCTGAGGTGCTGTCTGCTATACTTCCTTAGGGCAGACTGGGCAAGGGAGGTAGGGGAAAGGCCCAACGAGCCGTGTCGTGGGAGCGGGGTGGAAAGAAGGAGTGCGTGTGTCTGTCGCAGGACAGGGGGTCAACCTTCTCTTTCTCTTTATTAATATGGCGGACCTAAACTAGCAGATCCCTCAGTCCTACAGCTCCACTAGCTTTCCTTTGCCTTCACCAACATGGCGGGCCAACCCGACCCTTTCCGGGCCCCCCAGTGGGAGTGGGACTACTGCGTCTCTTTAGCAGCCGTCCTCGGAGCAATTAAAAAAGAAGAGGTATTTACCCACTCTCCCGCGCCCTATTACTATACTACTCTCCGGAGGTGCAGATTAAGAGAACGCCCACCCACCCCACCACGCACCCAGATATTCCAAACCGAAGTCTGAAGTGGACGTGAACGGCAGACTTAAAGGACAAACCCGAAGACAGTAAAGAAAAACTACAAGCCCCACTGAAAATCACGTTGTCTTAATAACTATCGCGACAACCGACAGTCTTGTTTCCTGCGTGTCGAGGAAGTGACGTCACGGGCAGAGCCACTTCCAGAGTCCATTTCTCGCGAGGCGGAAGAGCCCCGTTAGCGTTGGAGCAAGGGGGCGCTAGGGTAGGGAACTGGGTTGCGACGGTCCGGCGAGGAAGAGCTGGGGTGCCGGGAAGTTGGGGAGCAGAGCCCGCTAGGTGTCTGAGTAGGGTAAGGCCGCACCTCCCGGATCTGTTAGAAAAGAACGGAACCGAGGAGGAAGGCAATCGTCGGGCGGTTCCCGGGACGGAGGGCGAAGGTTGTGAGGAAGGCGCCGCTCCCGGGATGGCGACCGCAGATCCTCCGGCCCCGGCCTCCAGTGGTTTCTCGCCCAAGGAAGAAGGAGAGCTGGAAGACGGGGAGATCAGCGATGACGATAACAACAGCCAGATACGGAGCCGGAGCAGCAGCAGCAGCAGCGGCTGCGGGCTGTTACCATATCCGCGGCGAAGGCCTCCTCACCCGGCCCGGGGCGGTGGATCTGGCGGAGGCGGTGGCTCCTCGTCGTCGTCGTCCTCTTCTCAGCAGCAGCTGAGGAATTTCTCACGCTCGCGGCACGCGTCGGAGCGGGGCCACCTCAGGGGACACAGCAGCTACCGACCCAAAGAGCCGTTCCGGTCTCACCAGCCCTCGGTGCGGATGCCTCCGAGCTCACTGTCCGAAAGCAGCCCCCGGCCGTCCTTCTGGGAACGGAGCCACCTCGCCTTGGACCGTTTCCGCTTTCGAGGCAGGCCGTACCGGGGTGGGAGTCGCTGGAGTCGGGGTCGTGGAGGGGGTGAGCGAGGAGGCAAGCCGGGGGGCAGACCGCCTCTGGGAGGAGGAGCGGGATCCGGATTCAGCGGCAGTCAGAGCTGGCGTGAGCCCTCTCCACCTCGGAAGAGTTGTATCCTTACCGTGGCGGTCGGCCCTGGGTGTGTCAGTCAAGTTCCCTTTAACGTCATTACTGAGTCTGTGAGATGAGTAACTTTTCTGAACCACCAGAACCGCTTGTTTGTTACGTGTCAGTATACTTACAGTAAGTTGTTCTTTGGTAATTCCCGTGTGTCACGCTGTCGTGTTTTTGAACGCTGCTTTATTGGATACATTGCTTTTTAACGTTGCCCTGTCATGGTTTGGGGCCACGCTAGTGAACCTAAGAGTTTAAAATCAGATTCGTAATAGTACACCAGAAACCCAGGTTTCATTAACATCTGTTTTTGCTGGTACAGAAACTTCATGTGTGAGGTTAACGTGGATTATTAGAGGGAGAAAACATATAGTCATAAACGGTTTGGGGAATACTGTTCTTTTAATGTTGTTACACTTGGACGTTGTAAATTACGAAGTTTCATTAATCATAATACTGCCGTTTTTATTTGTGATTTTATTTTTACCCTTTATTCTTACATATTGGTCCTTTTTAAAGTGTGTGTGAGGAAAGACCATGTATTATCTTCACCAACTCTGTTAATTCATAGGTTTTACATTCAGATATCTTCTTAAAAAACTTTACCTCCTTAACCTCCCTATTTCTTGCTTTCACTGTTTGGACATTTCGTAACTCTTGGTGCTGACACTTGTGGGTCAGAGAGTAAAGGATAAACTTAACGGCATTTTAATTGTAACATATTGGAAGCCACGGAGGTGTATGGGAGGGTGGAGATTGTGGGGTTGGGAAAGAAAATAAGAAAAAAATCTGATTTTTGTTGCCTCTAAACTTACTCTTAGTTATCTTTAACATTCCTGAGTTTACTTGGGATTTATACTGAGAATTGAATCGTTTGAAGTTTTGCTATTTTGAGATGTGTTGGTAGAACTATGTCTTGATTTAATCCATGATAACTGCATAAAACTAGTTTACTAAGCACTTTTATTACTACTTGTAATTTCCATAATATAATGATATTTTCATATATTATGTGTGAAATATATGTTGTAATGATATTTGTTTAGAAGACACTCAACATTGTTTTTATAGAATACTTAGAGCCATATGGTCTTTTTCAGATGTCAAGTTATAAAAAGGGTGAGAAATGTTAGGTTTAGGTAAGAAGTAGCAGCTTCTGGTGCTATTGCCTTGTAAAAACTCATTTCTGCAACCAAAGTTGGGTTAGGAGCATTCCAGGATTGTTTCAGAGAAAGTTATGTAGGTATTTAACTTTTAAATGACAGAGGATGTTCTTTTAATAAAGTTAGAAAATTTCTGCCCAATATATTTATTAACCAAAGATTTGTTCATTGTCAATTCTGAACCTAAAAAACAGAAAGGCATTTAAGCACATGTATTTTTTTTAAGAATAGAAAACGTGAAACTAGTAATTTTTGTTGGAGGGACAAACAAGTGAATAATTAGTTTAATGTAAAAAGTTCAAATCGAGTTACGTTAAGTATTATGGGAGCTCAGAATTTTTTCTTAAAAATTTTTGAGAGAATGTGAGAGAAGTGGTCGATGAGTAGGTTTGCCTACCTCCTTCCTTTGCTTTCCTTCTGTCCATTCATTCAGTACCAATTTGGCTTCTGCCGTACACCTTTATTAGTCATTAAGTTTATACATTTATTAGTATACAACTATATGATGTTGTGAAGAAAAAGTACAGGAAGATATCCAGTCTAATTTTTGTAGAACTTAATCAGAAATGAGCTGTGTTGCTGTTTTCTTTTCACAGATGCTGCATTTAAGAAAAGGCTGCTTGTTTTGATCCTCTGCTCATTGCTTTTCTCATGAAGTATTGTTAATCCCTCATAGAGGTGGTATTCTTTATAAGAATTTGTAAAGGAAAACATAGTTTCCAGCCACTTTTGTGTAACATGAAATTTTATTAATATAAATACCTTTAAGACCGAGATTGTACTCAGTTTAATTCATATTTCCGTTGTTGATTATAATAATGATACTTTAATCTTACAAATATTTGCATTAAGGAAGAATAAGGGTTTTCCTGTGGCTAATTTCCATAATCCAGAAGTGAAGTAGCATGAATACAGGTGGTTGGTAGTTTTCCTTTTTTTTAAATTTCTTCTTCTTTAATGATTGAGGTATGCTAGGTATAGTTGAAAAGAAATAGAATAAACCAAATCCTATTGCAGTACTTCCATTCTTATTCATTTTTACAAAGTTTTTTGGTAAAAAAATTTTAAATTGATCTTGAGAGGAAGAGAGAGAGAGAGAAAGAGAGAGAGAGAGAAAGAGAAAGAAATTGATTTGTTATTCCATTTATTTATGCATTCATTGGTTGCTTGTATATGCCCTGACTGGGGATCAGTCCTGTAACCTGGGCATGTTGAGACAGTGCTCTAGCCAACTGAGCTACCTGGTTGGGCCATTCTTACTCATTTTTAGTTTTTCTTAGTGATAAACACTTTGTCAGTCAATCTTAGTATATATCTTTTTTGGAGGATTACTCTTTTAAACTTTCAAAGCTGTTGAGAGCTAAAATATTAGGCCGTTGTCTCTCATCAGTAGGAAGTCATTGTTTTCACCTGCAGTTGTAAAGGTTGCCTGGAAGTTCTTTTTTTAAACCAGGTTTCCAATAGAAATTGCATTCTGACCAGCTTAAAATTAAATCCTTTAAGTGTTTTGTTTCTAGCTATCCCATATAGACAGAAGTAGATTCCATTTAGCCTTGAAGATTAATCAAAGTCATAACTTACTTTTCCTCATTTTTCTGTTCTTTTTTTTAAGTATGTTGCATCTTTTCTCTTTACAAATGTTTCCAAGGTTATTTATTTATTTGTTTGTTTATTTGTTTATTTACTGGGTTCTTGCCTTTAGATAGCTCCATTGAAAAGTGAAATGTAAATGCAGATAATTATAGGATTTATGTACAAAGAATACATAGTAGTGGGATGGAGGAGCAAACAGTTCTTCGGCTTCACATAGGAGGTGACATTTGAATTGGGGTCAGTTTGAAGAACAGAAAAACCTAGACCCAAAACTATGCAAAATTGCGATGAACATGGAAAAGGTGAGATTGAAGAGGAAGTACAGGTCAAACCATTAAGGCACTATACATATACCATTATAAGGATTTTGGACTCTGTTTGGTGAAGTACCAAAAAAAAAAAAAAAAGGAAGAAATCTAACCAGATATATATTTCAGGTTAGTCCAGCAGGAGTATAGGGGATGACTTGCGGGAGACCTCTAAATGTCAAACTTCTCATAGTACATAAAACTATGGGAGTGTATTAGAATGCTCAAAATAAAAAGAGAAAGCAGCTAAATAGAGTACACTGGAGAGCATCATTATTGCAGGAGTGGGAGAGAAAGGAGTTATGAAGACCTGAAACGGAAAAAAAGGGTAGGGAAACAAGTGAAGAGTGGAGTTGTGGAAGCCAAGAGAGAAGCGGTGCAGTGTCCAATGCTGCAGAGATGTCAGGTAAAAAGTGTTTGAAACCGTGGTGAATAAACTCAGCCAGCAGAAATCAGATTCCTTTTGGTTGAAGAGTAAGACAGGTAGTGAAAAACTAGTGTTCTTTCAAGAAACTTGGCTCTGAAGAGGAGAGATCAGAAACGAAAGACCAACACAGTTTTGCTAGAACTATTAAGATTTTCAGTTGTGATACTCGTTTAGTTTCTAAAATATTAGTAGTGATTCCCATTCTTGAACTGGTCATTAGGGAAGTTTAAAGTCTTTGTAAGTTGCTTGACCTGGAAGTTATTAAAAAGAAGAAACATTTGGTAACTGTAATGCTATATTCTAGCCAGTTCAAATGATTTATATTAAAACCACACAAACTACTTGTCTTTTCTCTTGTTAATTTGTAGGCTGGAAAAGTGTAACAATTCTCATATGTATGAATTGTTTTGAATAAAAATGTAGTTTGATAGTTTGTAGCCATTTCCAAGAAAGAATTTATGCTGTGTTTATTACTCTGTTAGAGAAGAAAGTAACAAAAGTAATTGATTTAGATATTCCTTATCATGAAGGAAAATTAGTTTAGAAGATACATTTTGAATACTATTTAAATGTTTTTTTAAAATTATATAACTACCTTCATTGTCTTAGTTATGCTTATGTTGTATGTTAGTATACTTGATGAGCTCTAAGATTGTTATGCATTAGGTCTTTAAGCAAATGTTTCTTATTCATAAATCAGTCTTAATAATTGTCAGTGTTCATTTTTATCTCCATTTTTAAAAATTTGAGACATGAGAAGAAATTAAAAAGAAGAAACTTTCCTCCTGATTATGTGAAGTGTAAATTATCCACACCTGTGACAAACCATTCAGTTTCTCCCCTCTTCCTTCAGAAAGGAATCTTTAACATCAGCTCATTATGGGCTTTCCTGATATACAGAAAGAAGAATGTTATAACCTAACCAGGTGGAATATCTGTGGATACTATGGGTAATAACTGACAGTAGTGATTTTGTAAGTGGACTATTTATGTGGATATTTTAAATTTGAAGTATGGGCACAGAATGAAAGTGGGCAGTAGCAGCACATATATTAAATGGAATTTAGTAATTTAAAAATATCACTTCATGTTTCTTGAAAAAAAGGGAAACAATTCATCTGTAACCTAACATGTTTTTGTTAAATTAACTGGAAAATTTTTGGAAACTGGTTTCCTTAATATGCTGTTCAGCCAAAAGTTTTGGAAGATCGCCATCAAGAAAACAAAATTATTCATCAAAAACTGAAAACTGTGCAGAAGAAACTTTTGAAGATTTGCTTTTGAAATATAAACAAATACAGTTGGAACTAGAGTGCATCAATAAGGATGAAAAACTGGCTTTGAGTAGCAAAGAAGAGAATGTGCAGGAAGATCCTAAAACATTGAACTCTGAGGACCAAACAAGCACTGATAATGTCAGTATTATAAAGGACTCAAGTAAAGAAGTAGCTCCTGAGGAGAAAACACAGGTCAAAACTTTTCAGGCATTTGAATTAAAACCACTCAGGCAAAAATTGACTTTACCAGGAGATAAGAATCGGTTGAAAAAAGTTAAAGATGGAACAAAACTTTCCCTGAAATCTGACACTACTGAATCCAGTCAAGGTAATGGAATTAAACACTTCAATTAAGTAATGAGATTCTTTTTTTTCTCTAAAGGGGTAACTACTTATTTTGGTGCTTCATTGAAATGATTCTAATTATCTGTGAATTCTTTTTGTACTTTTTACATAGATAGTCATATTATTGAATGATATTTGTTCCGTTCTAATCCTTTTTTTTTTTTTTTTGGCATTACACGCTGGTCAGAAATTATAATACAATTTTTAATGCATATAATAGTGGGCACCTTTGTTCCCTAACTTAAAGGGAATGATTTTGACATTTACCATTAAACATGGTATTTGTTAAATTTTTGTAGGTTTCCCTTATTGGGCAAAGGAAGATTTTTTCTTTTCCCTTTTGCTTAGTTGAAATTTTCAGCATGAAATGGATGTTGAAGTTTATGATATCTTTTTTATTATTGAGAAAAGCATGCATCTTTCTCCCTGAATTTATTACTGAAGTGGATTGTATTAGTGGTAATTCGTTTTGTAGTGGGTTAACTACCCTTGCGTATTTGGGATAAATCCAGCAAGTTCATGATGTTTTTATAGATCATGGATTTGGTTTGTTAATTACTTTTTAATAAAGGTATAATTTATATACAGTACAATTTATCCTTTCTAAGTGTGTAGTTTTTTGAGTTTTGACATACACAGGCAGTTGAGTAACCATTTCCAGCCACCAGTTAAGGTATGGAATAGTACCGTTAGCTCCCATCAATTCCTCCATGCCACTTTGTAGTCAGTCCCATTCTGCCCAAACTCCTTAGTCTACCTGGTGACCACTGATCTCTTTACTCTTCTTATAGTTTTGCCTTTTCAAGAATGTCATGTAAATGGAAACATACAGTACATTGCCTTTTGATTCTAGCTTCTTTCACTCAGTGTATTTGAGATTCATTCATGTGGTTATATATATATCAGTAGTTTATTTTTTATTGCTGAGTGTTCTGTTGTATGGCCGTGCTATAGTTTATCCATGTCCTAGTTGAGGGACATTTGAGTTCTTGCAGTTTTGAGCAATTTAAAACCTTCATAAATAGAGGTTTGCTAATGCTTTGTTTAGAATTTTTCATCTGGGTTCAAAGCCTGTAATTTTTTACCCTTCTTTTGCTTGCCAAGTTTTAGGATAAGGTTGTGATGCTCGAAATGAGTTGAGAAGTGGTTTCTTCTTTATTTTCTGGAATTGCTGAAGATTGGAATCATTCCTTGGATATTTGGTAAATCTTGCTAGTTAAAGTGTCTGGTCCTGGATGGAGTTTTTTTCTGGGAAGGTTTTAATCTACTGACTGTTCATACTCTTTATTTCTGGTTAAAGCAGTTCAGGTAAACTATATTTTTTCTAGTAATATGTCCATTGCCTGTAAGTTGTAAAGTTAATAAAAATTATTCTTAAGAACCTCTTACCATGTTTTAGTTACCTGTAGCATTTATAAATTGAACTCCTTTTTAAATTTCCCCAGAAATAAGTGCATAGATTTTAAAACTCATTGGTTTTCAGCCTCTCTCCACTTAAGATCATTTTGGGCTATGAATTTCTACTTTGGCTACATCTCAGTTTGTGATGTGTAAATTTTAAAAATTCAGTTCTAAATATCTTCTAATTTTTCTTTTTCTTTGACCTGTAGGCTACTTGGAAGTGTGTTTCTTAACTTCCAAACATGTAGGTTTTCCAGCTGTACTTTTTGTTACTCATGTCTAAGTCAATTACATAGTCAGAGAATGAGATCTATATACTACCAACCTTTTGAAGTATTTGTGTAGACTTGCTTTATTGTTTAGCATGTGATGGATTTTTAGATGTTTTGCATGTGTTTGAAGGAAACATGTATTGTTAGATCAAGCTTTTTATGTTCTTTATTTTTTGATCTCCTTGATCTATCAATTACTGAGAGGTTTGTTAAAATCTGCCATTGTGATAGTGGTTTTCAATTTTTGCTTTAAGCATATGGAGGTTGGAGAGTTGACTCATTCTCATTATTCTGTGGTGACTGTTTTTATCTCTGGTCATGTTTTTACTTAAAGAGATGTGTTTTCTGTATTAATAGCCACACCATCTTTTGATAAGTGTGTGTGTGTATATATGCACTATAGATATATCTTGTATATTCTTTTTCATTCAGTTTTTCTATATCATGTCTCAGATGTCACTCGTATATAGCATAGAGCTGGATTTTATTTGTAATTTAGTCTGTTTTTGTCTTTTAAATAGAACATACAGTTCATTCACATTTTTTCATGATTACAGATATTTGGATTTGTTTCCTTTTACTCCTTTTTTTCTTTCTTGACTGTCTTGATTTTTTTTTTATTATAATCTTTTTTTCTTTTACTAGTTTGGAAGTTAGTTATGAAGTTTCTGTACTCATATCGGTTCCTCTTGGAGCTGTAACATGAATTGTTATCAATGTTTAAAATTAATCAAGGTCTTTACCCTCTCCCTGTTACACAAAGGCCAGTATTTATTTAGCTTTGCCCATCTATTTAATACTTTCTTGGCTTACTCTTTCTTCTATGTCTAGAGTCACTTATGCTTAAAATACATTAAAAATAATTTCCTTTAATGGGCACCTGTGTGATGGAAAAGTTATTTCCGTTTGCCCTCTTTTAATGGTAATTTTCTTAGGTTTAGAATTCTAGATTGGTTAATTATATTCTCAACATATTGAAGATATTATTTGGCTACCATAGATGATATTGAAAAGTCATCTATCTTAATTTCTAGTTTGAAGTTAATCTGTCTTTTTTCTTGGTTGCTTTAAAGGTCCTATTTTTGTCTTCGGTATTGTGTAGTTTAACTGTGATGTGTTGAATGTAGTTTTCTGTTTTATTTATCCAGTTTGGGATACATTGTGCTTTTTGTTTTTATTGATTCTGAAAATTTGTCATCTCTTAAAATATTATCCCATTCTCTTTTCTGAAACACTGTGTAGATGTATATTATATTAAATCATTTCACTTTATCTTTTTTCTTTTTTTAAGATTTTGTATATTTTTAGAGAGGAAGGGAGGGAGAAAGAGGGAGAGAAAAATTAATGTTTGGCTTCCTCTCACACACCTCCTGCTGGGGACCTGGCCTGCAACCCAGGCATATGCCCTGACTGGGAATTGAACCAGCAACCCCTTGGTTCACGGGCTGGCACTCATTCCACTGAACCACACCAGCCAGGGCCTCATTTTATCTTTCATTTCCCTTAACCTCTCTTAGGTTTCCATTTCTGTAACTCTGCTACATTCTGGGAAATTTCATTTGATATATCTTTCACTTCTCTGATTCTTTCTTTATCTGTGTCCGATGAGCCTTAAGTGAACCTATTGAGTTTTAAATTTTAGTTACAGGTTTTATTTTAGTATTTTATTTTTATTTTGTTTTTAAATCACTTGGCTTATTCTTCTTAGCTTCCTTCTCTGTTTATTTTTTCAAATGTATTTTTATTTCTTTAAACATGTTATGGTTTGTTTTGTTTCTCCCCTTTGCCTGCTGATTTCCCTTATCTGAGGTGTTTGTGGGTCTGATTTCTGATATTTACTGTCTCTGCTGATTCTTGTTTTTGGTGGGAATACCTTCTTTTCTCGAACACTTAGTAATTTTTTTTTTAATGAGGTGCTTCTTTTTCTTTCTTTGTTGTTTTTTTTTTGGTGGGAATATTTTGCCTAGCACAAATCCCCAGAGGGGATTTGTGTTTGCTGCTACCAGGTACCTGAGTAGACTTTTTGAACCACCCTACATTTGAGGTTTTCAAGGCCATATGAGGTAAATTTGGTTGCATATCTGAGTGGTGACTGATTGTGGTTGCACATTCTCAGTGACTTTTTTTTTCCACTTCAGTGAAATACCATGATTCCAGAAAGGCAGCTTAGAAAAGTATAATCCAGTGGGATAGAAAAGACACACATAAATATCATAGACTATAATAAAGATTTACGTATGAAAACCTGCAGTAACACAGAGGAAGGATAAAAAAAAATCCCCAGTTGGATTTAGGAAGTTTTCATAGTGATGGAAATGTTTGATATGTGTCTTGAAAAATGAGTCTTTTCCACTTGGGAAGTCAGATGAGCCAAATGAATAGATGAAGTCACAGATCTTTTAAAGGATATTGGGATTATGGGTGCAATGTGGGCTATATTGTATGTTTTTGGGAGTGATTGGATATGAATTTTAGTAGTTATGAATTAGGAAAGGGTAGGTGAGATTGGATCACGAAGGGCCTTGAGTACCTTGCTAAAGAATTTAGATTTTTTGAAAATATCACGTGGGGGGTAGTCACATATTTTTAAACAGGAAAATGACGTGATCAGATGTCTGTTTTAGAAAAATAACTAGCAGTAGTGTGAAGAGGTATTGGGGGAAGACCAAAAACAATAAAATTTATCTGAATCAATACGTTACAGTCTCTTTATTCAGGCATTTTCTTCTCCAGTCTTCAGCAAGACTTTCAGCTCTGCAATCAAACCTGTAAATTATTGGTCAGCTTTTTTCCCATTTCTCTCAACAACTCTTCTAAACCTTCATCATCATTTTTCATGCTTTTACTTCAGCCTTTATCTCTGTTGTCAGCCTGTGAGGTTGCCTCCTATTTTAGCTTCCAGCTTCTTATTTCCTGACTGTAAACTTATATCCATACTGATTTTTATTTCAGTTCCTCCACTCAGAGGAAGTGGTGATCCTCTTCTTGTTTATTGGCCACTTTGTTTTAACCTATACTCTTGATTCTAACTTCCCCCACCTTCTCTGGACCTTACTATATCTGTTTATTTTGATCCATCTTTAACCACTTTCTCTTAATGGGTTTATTATAAACATATTTTAGGCCCTGGCTGGTATGGCTCAGTGGATTGAGTGCCAGTCTGTGAACTGAAGGGTTGCACCTGCCTGGGTTGCAGGCCAGGTCCTCAGGTGGGGGCATGCAAGAGGCAAGTGATTGATGTTTCTCTGTCTCTCTCCTTTCCTTCCCCTCTCTTCAAAAAATAAAAATAAAATAAAATCTTTATTGAAATAAGCAAATTTAGGGTTTTATTTGAAAATTTAAACATTCCCTCCTCCCCTATTCTGCATTCCCCCTTAACTTGTCTTTTCAACAAGACTTTTGGAAAGGGCCTGTGCTGACTCTTTTGTTTTATATTCAGTTTACCTCTCATGCTTTCTTATCCCAATGCAGTGTGCTTTTCTACCCTTACTAGAAGACTGAAACTACTCATGATAAGGTTACTTTGAACTAATTGCAAAATTCATTTTTCATTTGTATTCATTTTTTCACTTCATTCTTTTATTCATGCAAAAGTTAATGGAGCACTTTACTGCAGGCTCTTGGAAATACATCGGTGAACAAAATACACAATTATTTATGCCTTCATGGGCTTGGATTTTAGAAAGGGAGTGGATAAAAGAGAAAGGGATACTGTAGCAGGGTAAGTAGGATGGGGATAGCGGGTACAGGTTGTAGTATTAATGGGTGATCAGGAAGCTTGAATTTGAAAGTGAGATTTAAACAGAGGCCTTGGAGGTGGTAAGGAAGTAGTCAAATGGATATCTAGGGTAGGAGGTTTCTAGGGAAAATAATAAATTGCTAGAGCAATGATTTTCTTTTTTTTTATTGTATTTTTTCCATTACCATTTATCCCACATATACCCTCCTCTGCCTCCACTCACTCTAGAGCAATGATTTTCTAACTGTGGTCCTTTTACCATCATTACCTGGAAACCCGATAGAAATGGGGACTCTCAGGCCCTACCCCAGATCTACTGAATTTGAAACTCTGGAAATGGACCCCAGCCATCTGTGAACAATAGGCCTTCTTGTTGAGTCTAACACCTGCTAAAAATCACTGAGCTAGAAAAGCGATTTTCAACCTTTTTCATCTCGTGGCACACATAAACTAATAACTAAAATTCTGTGGCACACCAAAAATACTTTTTTTGCCAGTCTGACAAAAAACATAGGTATTATTTTGAATCATTCACACTGAACGGCTATTTTTTAAAATTGGTTTGAGAGAGAGAGGTAGAGAGAGAGTGAAACATTGATTTGTTGTTCCACTTATTTATGTATTCATTGCTTTATTCTTGTATGTGCCCTGAATGAGGATTGAATCTGCAGCCTTGGTGTGTTGGGATGATGCTCTAACCAACTGAGCTACCCAGCCAGGGCCCAAATTGCAGTTGTTGTATGGGCTGTTTGTCATTTTTTAAAGTTAACAGTCTAGGGATAAAGAGGCCAGTGCCGCTGACTAAATAGTCAGGTATTGCGTGTTTTAAAAATTCCTGCAGCACACTGGTTGAAAATCACTGAACTAGAATAATGACCCTAAGGCAGAAGGGTGCCTGGCATATTTGGGGAATAACGGGGACGCTTGTGCCTCTAAAGAGAATGAGGGGGATGAGTAGTGGGAGAGAAAAGGTCAAAGATGACAGGGACAGATCTTGTAGGGCCTTGTAAGAACTTTGGTTTTTATTCTGAATGAAATGGGAGCAATTACAGGGTCTTGAGCAGAGTACTGGGGTAATTTGTTTTATATTCTTAAAGGATCACTCTTACCACAGTGTTGAGACTGCTCTAGAGGGAGTAGACAGGTGTATATTCAGTGATTTTTTTTTTTCTTTTTCACTAATTTAAAATTTGGGGGGTTTCTGTGATACCATACACATCTGAAAATTCTTAAAACTTTCTGATTTTCCTTTTTAAAACAAATTATTTTTCCTTTGTAACTTAACTGTTGATGTCTTCAGTGTTCCATTTTTTAGGGTGTTTTCAATAATTAATGGTTTTTAATTACCACCTATATCTTAATGACTGTCTTTAGCTCAGTTTAGGATATCATGTAATAACTTTAAAAATACTACATGACTGCCTAAGTCCAATTTTCAATTTGGAAGTATTGAGTAAGAACTGAAATAATTTTATTGTAGAGACACATGACATTGGTAGAACAGTGACTATATGTTTGGTTTTAAACAACAACCTGTGTAAAGTTAGATTTATAGTCTGGAAATTAAGGCTTGTGCTTGTTTTTAAGGTAGCATTGTGCTCATAAGTTACCTGCTAGCTTAATAGATACTTGTCTCTATGTTACCTTAAAGGGAGGCGCTGCCACCTGTTACAGACAAGATAGATCCTCATCAACTAATAGGCTTCTCATGTAGGAGGAAGGTTTAGTGCTTTCTACATTTATTATTAGAAGTCAGTTTATGTCTTTATTTTTTGTTCATTTTTGTCTAATAATTATTACCATGCTAGTGTTCTTTGAAGTATGATCAGTTTTACTTTAATGTGACATACACATTCCAAAAAATCACTACACTGCAAAATTCCACAATAAAAATGTCAGGGTTTATGGACAAAACGGAGTTAGAGAAGCAACAGTCAAAAACTGTCAGTGACACATGAAATAAGGTAGGAACCTAATAAAAATGTTAGTGCAGCTTTACAAGTTACATGTGTTAAAAAAATGGGGGGGCGCTTAAAATACTATAATAAATGTCACTTTACCTTGAAAAAGACCTAGGGTGTGCTTGTGGGAAAGGAAGATTTTCAGCTTATGAATTATTATAAAGTACAGCAAGGAAGGTTATCTGAAATTGAACAGTAAGCTGTAACGCCAGATGTAGATGAGTGTGGTTGATAACATACGTAGTGAACTGATGTAGTTGGTAGATTCTTAGAGTGTATAGGGTTTATGTTATTTCCTACATGGCTCATATAACCCCGGGGTAGTTTTCTGCAAAACTCTTAGTGTTTCTTGGGGACAAATTGCACTTAAGCAAATATGAAATTTGTGTTATACTCACATTATTTTTTAATATATCAATCATGTTGCAACAAATTCACATTTTCAAAACAAGCCTTATAGCAGAACTGACCTGATAAAGAGTTTGTTGGTTGCCTTCCATTGACCTTGTCTGGGGTACTTGTGTAGTAGTTTCTCTATTTATTGAATAAATTGTCCATTCTTTTCACCAGTAGGCCTTAAACAACTAAGTTAGGATGTTTGAAACACTGACAGTTGGAACTTTGGGGGGTGGGGGGAAACTAGGAGTTTAGACTTTAGTTGTGTCTTCTTGAGGAAGGATTCTCTTAGTTTTTAACTTCATCTGTTTTAGCTACAAAAGTGTATCTCATTGCTGTTTTAAATGTATTGTAACTTCATTGTGCGATTTGTCAAGCAGTCATAGATTAGATCATATATAAGTAAGATTTTGTAAATAACTTAATCAGAAATCAGGACCCAAGGCTAGAATTCTGGAAAAATTGTGTGGATGGATTTAATTTTATTGCTACTTAACGTACTTCTGCTGGTGCTTTTTAGAAAAGTAGATTACCATTTCTTTATTGTATAAATCCAATACAATCTCTACATGTCGAAGTTATTTCATTTAGAGGTCTGACTTAATGATCATCATTATATTTTATCAGCGTGTATTATCTATTTGGTAATGAAGCTTTGCTTCCTGTCTATAAATTCATTCTTCTTTGAAACCAGTTTTTAGTTTAGAAGTCATTTTATCAAAATTGGCTTTTAGCGTATTAATATTTTGAATCACTTGCCTCATAACTGATAGAAATGAGGCTAATATGAGAAGTGTGGTCAGATTTTTTATTTTCTCTAACTTCGTTCTTTTGCTTGAGAGATTGAGAAAATGAGACCCTTAATGAGACCATTTAAAGTAATTAACCTAAGACATTTTACAGCATTTTAAGTTGAGTGTAGCTGTCTTTTAGAGTATTCAAAGTATGCTGTTTTATTTTAAAGGATTAGAAGACAAAGAACAAAATTTAACAAGAAGACTTAGTGCTTCAGATATTCTATCTGAAAAGGTAAGATACTGCTTTGTGAATTGGATAGCTGTGTAAGACTGACTATTGTACTGCTCTACTCTATTCTTTTGAAAGGGAAATTCTGTCTTGCTTTCCACTAATTTTCTTTCATCATTGCTATATCTTTACTTAGATATAAGTCTTAAGGATAAGAAAATCTGGAGAGACACCTTGGAATATTTTTCCACTCGGTTCAATTAAATTTTGATCAGTTGAGGTGTTAATTATAGCCTTAGATGATCTCTTGTTTGTTTTTTTTGAAACTTAATTTTCATCCAGTTTTTTTTTTTCTTTTTTTCAGTTTGGGGGTAAGGGGGATTATGCTGTGTGGGAAAACTCAGAGTTAGAAAAACCTTGACCTGATCCAGTTCTAGCTCCTTCTCTTAGCTGACTGATCTTGTGTAAGCTATTTATTTAGTCTTTGCTTGCCTCTCTTTTTCTTCTTTACAAAATGAATTTAATGTCATCTGTTCTCTGGGTTGTGAGGTTCCGCAGAATAAAATACAGAGGCATCAAACACTGGGTTTGACATTTAATAGGCACTTAATAACCCAGGCCTTTTCTTTGTCGAATTAGAGATCTGAAATAGAAGCCATTTAGCCTATTAAGATTTCAGCTAGTTTTTGTGAGTAAATGATAATGCAAAGAGCCTAGGAGCTTTAGGAAAGAGATGGTCCTGAAGTTAAGGATGATAATATATGAGAGATACACACATACACATACATGCATATATATAATATCTTGACAATAAGTTAATAAAGTAAGTTGACATCTGTTTTACAGGTAAGATTTCTATGGGTACGTTAAGTGACTTACCATAGTTACGTAGGTCTTAGGTGTCAGAGCAAGGCGTTGAATGCAGTTCAGTGCTCTTCTTCCTGATTAGGTAGCTGCTTTAAATAGCATGTAGTTGCATAATAGAATCAGTGGTTTCTTTTATTCCAAAAGGAGTTCCAAAAAGTAATCAAAGACTATTAAGTCTCAAGTGATGATAGCTTAGTTAAACTCTAGATCAGCACTGTCCAAAATCTAATAGAATTTTCTACAATAGTGGAAATATTCTATTTCTGCACTCTTCATTGTGGTAGCTGTTAACATCATGTGGCTGTTAAGCACTTGAAATGATTAATGTGGCTGAGGAACTAAATTTTATATTCAATTTTAGTTATATAAATTTAAGTAGCCACATGTGGCTCATTGCTACCGTATTGACAGTATGCATCTAGAACTTTAGTACCAAGCAGTAGAATTTGGTATGTTTGAGTGACTTAGAAATCAAAAGAATCATGATAATTTAAAAACTCATTTGTTACATATATTTTCCAACAGCGGAAAGGGTAACTATATCTTGGTTTAGATAAACTGAAGTAATGGTAGTTCTCTTAGGGGGTTATAATAGTTCATGTAAGGGTTGAAGAAACCAGTGGGTATAGGATCCACTGTTTTCATTATTAAGAATTAGATAATTTAATTGGATTTTAGAAAAAAATGTAATTACAATTCACCTATAAGAAAAAAGTTATTTGATAAGGGGGCTTTAACCTTTTGAATCTTAGACTTTTGCTTTCCCCTTCTTCCTCTATACATATACATAAAGGAAAAAAATACAATTTTGCATTTAACTGCAAGAGGTAGGGAGGCCGAAGGACCAGACCCCTTACCTTCTTTCCTCTGAAAATCCGTATACTCCATGTAAAGCTAATTAAGAACCTCTGTTTAGGCTACTGTTATATTTTAGCTAAAATGTAGAGAAGTTAATTTATAAAGTTATCTCAAAAAAGGTAGAGTGAAAAAAATCAAATTATTTTAATTGGAAAAAAATTTCTCAAATATTTGCTCTGAATCTGTCTTCCTATTTAAGCTTCCCTGAAGCAAAGTCTTGGATATTTAAAATACTTTAAATATTCAAATAAGTATCTGTAGGTTTAAAACATGTGATGTTCAAATATAAGCAAGTCTTTACATATTTTTTTCTTTCAACACTATGAAATTATAAAATATATAGTTACAAAAGCTTGCAGATTTGCCCTGGCCAGGTGGCTTGGTTGTGATGTCCCATACACCAAAAAGGTCGCTGGTTCAGTTCCCGATTAGGGCACATATCTAGGTTGCAGATTTGATCCCCAGTCGGGGTGTACAGGAGAGGCAACCAATCAAAATTTCTCTCTCACATCGATGTTTCTCGCTTGCTCTCACTCACTCACTCACTTCCTCTCTAAAAAATCAATAAGCTTATCTTCAGGTAAGGATTAAAAAAATAAAAAAGTTTGAAAATTTGAATCTTGACTTTCAATGTACCAGTTTTCTGTATTACTTATAAGGCTAGGAAATCACATGATAACCATTCCATTTTCATTCCTTATCCCTCTTGGATTGGTTTTTCTTCTTGAGTTCTCTGGCTTCAGATTTTTACACTTTCTTGTTTGGGAAGCCAGGTTAAATGCTAATCTCTAACCCTTAACTTTTTCTTTTCTGTGTGTCATCCTGTTTTCATCAGTTGTACCCTTTCCCTCCAACCCTGCACGCATACTTATACACAGATTGATATTCTGTTTGCGTTATAGGGACTAAATCGGGTCTAGGGCTATGGTAAGTAATCCAGTTTCCTTATTTTATTTATATTTGCCATTTAAGTACTTGCCTTAAAACTAACTTTACATTTTGATCATATAAAAGATTTGACTTGGTGAAATGTTTAAGGTCAAATAATTTACAATGCAACTGTGTCTTTTTTTAAAGAAACTTGGTGAAGATGAAGAGGAACTATCTGAATTACAGCTTCGTCTTTTGGCTCTTCAGTCAGCTAGTAAAAAATGGCAACAAAAAGAACAGCAGGTGATGAAAGAAAGCAAAGAAAAGTTGACTAAGACAAAAACTGTACAGCAAAAAGTGAAAACCAGTACAAAAACACATTCGGCCAAAAAAGTTAGCGCTACAGGTGATCATTTCTGTTAAATTTTAAAAATTGATTTCAGTTATCAGTATAATGTCTAGATTTTAATTCAGAAAGTCTCGAGTGTGGAGAATTATAAGGCCTTGAATGGAGGACAATCCCATGTTAAAAGAACTAAGGAACAGCTATATGTGAGACTTAATAATAAAGACAGTAATTTTTAAAGCTCTTGTTTTCTTTTATTCTTTAGAAAATTCTAACCCTAATAGATAATGATGTTTCTGTATTTATCATTTAAAGCTAAACAAGCATTGAGGAAACAGCAAACAAAGGCATGGAAGAAATTACAACAACAAAAAGAACAGGAAAGACAGAAAGAAGAGGATTTGCGAAAACAAGCAGAAGAAGAAGAGAGAAGGAAAAGAGAGGAAGAAATTAGAAAAATTCGAGATCTCTCAAATCAGGAAGAGCAATACAATCGTTTCATGAAATTGGTCGGTGGAAAGAGGCGGTCAAGAAGTAAAGTAAGGGTGTCAACAATAAAAAAAATTAAAAAAAAAGAAAGTAAGGAGTGCAAAAATATAAAATCAAAACAGTACTTAAATTTAACTGTCTTTATCATCCTATTTCATAAATTCAGTCAACTAAAAAGTTCTTGTGTTTGATACAGCTCGTTATATAAATAACACCTGGGAGAAGGAAAGTTAGGTTATAATTGTGAATGAGTCTCTTATAGTTATAAATATTAACAATATTATATAAATAATTATATAAATATTATTATTTATTATATAAATAATAAAAGACTAAATTCATGGTTAGCAAATCCTGCATTTAGCTTTTCATCATTTTCTAGTTAGAAGAAAGTAAGATCACTAAATCGTGAGCACTTATTCTACAACTGGCTGTTAACAAATTAAGGGGCAGAATTTTATTAATTTTTCATTACTTAGTAATACAGAGTTAGAAGTGTCATGAATAATTAGTATGACCATTTTAAATAAAGTTATATTATCGTATAGTAACATACTTAGTGGCTATTCAGTTATCGAGGATTTGTGAGCCTTTAGTATGTATAAATCATTGATAACGACTGAATGGCTCATTGTCTTTTTTTATGGATGTTGTCAGGAAGTATATTGGAAATTTAATATTAATCTAGTGCTATTAGTAATAATTTTCAGAATTCTGAGCTTTGAGACTACACTTGTGAATATATTAATGAAGAACAGAGGGATATTAAGAACTCTTTAATTCTAGGGAGTTAGGATTTTCATTTTCTTAAGCAGGGAATTGATAGATATTCATACTTTGAACTTCTAAAAAACACTTCGATAGAATCTTTTTTTAGAAAAAAATATTCTATTTGCACTTTACTCATATCTATCTGTAGAGGTTTGCTAGTTTTTAGTTTGTTATAAACCATCTCTGAGGGAAACATTGTAAGAGATACAAAAAGAAAATATGCAGACGTGTCGACCAAGAATTTCTTGTTTTTCAGCTATTAATAAGTTATAACAAATATTTCTGGATTTTTAAAAATAATGTAAATATAATTTTAATGACATAACACCTGAATTTATTTCTGATTTTTTATACAGAGAGAGGCCATAAGTATTCAACACGATTTTGATGTCACCTTGTTTTATAGAGGAATAAGTGATTATTTAGTAGTTCAGCTGTCTATGGAGGATTTCATCTTTATAGATAGTCCTTGCTGGCTTCCCTTTTCTGTCTGACAGTTACCAGCTGCCTGTCATGTACATTAAATTTTCCAAATCAAATTTGATAGGCAGGTCTAACTGGATCACCATGAGTTTTGATACTGTTCTTTTAGAAAATTACTACTACTTTTTTCATAATTTCTAGCCTAAGACTAGACTAGAAAATACTGTGAAACTAAACATCCTGTGTAATTAGTCTTCAGATCCTGACCTGAGACGATCCTTAGATAAGCAACCTACTGATGGTGGAGGTGGCATTTATCAATATGATAACTATGAAGAAGTTGCTATGGACACAGATAGTGAAACCAGTTCTCCAGGTATGAGCTAAAACTTAAAACATTTGCATATTCATAATTATTAAATAGAAAATGGTCATGAAGCTACCTAAAACCTTGAAAGAAATGTGTAATGAAAGTGATATTTGTTAGTGGATTGTTCAACCACAGGCGTTATTTGGTGTTGTAATTACTTAGCAAATCTCAAATTGTAATGTTAACCTTTATTTCCGAGTGTTTCTTCTAAGTAGCATTTAAATAGAAAAGTGTGTTTAAACTCTTTTAACATTTTTATCTAAAAAGTGAAGATTTTAAAAGCAGATGAGAATAGTGCTTTAAAAAAAAATTAACAAACTTGGACCTCTTAAGTATATTTATATCAAGATATTTTGGATTTTATTCAAAAGGATCTTATCTGCTTTTAGAATTCCTCCTCCTTCTGGTGATGATACCTTGTAGGAATTTGGAGATGGAAGGTGATACAGGTGGCAAATCAGGGAAGACAAGTTAGAATGGTCCAGGCTGTACATCACTTAGATTGCATATTCCAAGATGTGACTCTAACCTGGAGAGCTAGAGACTTGCTTTAGTTGATATGCAAGGTGATTGGATCTGAGATACCTATTCTCACTAATTAAAACACATGAGAGACTGAGGCAGACAACCAAATGCAGTTGACATTCGGAACTAGAATACTTGAAAGGTCATATGATCAGTGTTTTTCTCCCTGTTATGTTGTGAGACCAATCAAACTAGAATCCTACTTTAGTATGTGTAGACCAAAGACAAGACAGAAATCTTTGATTTGGGTAGTGTTTATTGTTTTTAGGCTGTTTGACAATCTTTTTTATTTTTTTAAAGTTTTACTTACTTATTTTTAGAGAGAGGGGAAGGGAGGGAGAAAGAGAGGGAGAGAAACATCAATGTGTGGTTGCCTCTTGCACATCCCCAACTGGGGGCTCAGCCCGCAACCCAGGCATGTGCCCTGACTGGGAATTGAACTGGCGACCCTTTGATTTGCAGGCTGGCACTCAATCCACTGAGCCACACCAGCCAGGGCTCATGTTTGATAACCTTATATGATATATTTTGTTTTCATAATTTAACTTTCTCTGGCCAATCTTTTGTTTTTTTTATTTCTAAGTTCTTACAGATGATTCATAGCAGTTCCCAAGTATTGATAGTGTTATTAATATTTTGTATTTCCATAAAATAACATTATGACCTCTGTTTTAAAAGAATTTTGTAAAAAAAATTATAGGATATATTCTGTACTCTTGGTCAGATTTTAACTTTATCATATTCACTATAGATATTTATATTTTTGAGAAGTAAAATGTTCTAAATGCCAGTGTCTATTCAAATAGCATCATTAGGGCCAAAAGTCAACCCCATGCAAGTCATGTGGGTAATCGCCATATTGACTTGAGACAACTGGAATGAAGACGGAACATTAGTTTTTCCCTAAGGTTATATAATTATTGGGTAGCAAGAGTAGTCTGAATCTGCTGTATGTTGAAACCACTGAAGGTAAAATGCACATTTATTTTTATCTGCTGCCAAAGAAGACATGCTAATAATTTAACTGAGATGCATCAGTAACTATTTCAGAATTAATAAAATGTGAAAAGTATGCACTTCATTGATTAAACACAGTAGATAATTTTCATTTCTAGTCCTATTGCTTTCTACATAACTTAAAAGTCCATTTCTTTACTTTCTTTGTTCCACTTTAAGGGTAGAATGGAGTCACCGCATCACTATTTTCCTTTTAGTTCAGGCACTTTAGCAGTTTCAGGGGAATTTTTTGTTTTATTCCATAGAAAGTATGTTTTAAAAAAACATATGTTTTGAGCCTTTCCTGTTCTATTCCATTTTCATCATTAGGTGAAAATTAGAACAGATCGAAGAGTTTGAAGGACTAGTGTCAGTTTAAGTTGATGGTTGACTTTGTGATGACAGACAGATAATTTTAAATAGGTGGAAGTGGTCTCTTGGAGGTTAAAGATTTTATTAGAGATTGAAGTCTAATTTGTACTTTATCTAGATACATTTGTATTTCTCCAAACATACCATAAACTTAGTTTACTTATGTTGAAGTATTTCTGTTATTAAACTCTTACCACGATTTTTTTTCAGCTCCTTCGCCAGTGCAGCCACCATTCTTTTCTGAATGTTCATTGGGTTATTTTTCTTCAGCACCATCTATTTCTTTGCCTCCACCACCTCAGGTTACTGTAAGTGAGAATTGCTATTATTTCTAAGAAAATTGTGTTGCTTTTTGTCATTTCTAAAATGTTTTGAAAAACTGGCCTGTAATTAATGAATGGTTAGGTTTGAAGAGAGCTTAAAAAAAAAAGAGAGAATTGTTTACCAATATCAGTAGCTATGAAATCTATGGACTAAACAGATTATTTACTAGCAGGGTATTCATTTGGTAGATTTTTTTAAAAGAAAAAAAAAAAAGATGTGGTGGGATCACAAAGTCAAAAGTTGTTTCTGGATTGAGAGTTCCTAGAGACCAAACTAGATCCTTGTCAATAGGTTAGAGGGAATCTTGCCATTTCACAGTTCTTAGGTAGGTACTGGTGTCATCCTAGGAAGTTTAAGATGAGGGGAATATTAGAGCAGAGAGTGAGAGAGAAGAACATTTTTCTTTCTTCCTTGAACAGTTTTAAAAATGTCAAGAGTGACACTGGAAGTTTTTTGAGGCAAAAATATATTTAAACTCAGAAATTTGGGTAAAACTAGTTTTCTTTATAAGATACTCTCTATTAAGCCATTTCACAAGGATTTAGAAGGGTAATGGTTAAGTCTTCCTAATGTTTATTTCTTAAAATACTCTGCACTATCCATTTTCCAGAATTCCTGGTTCCTGATTTTTTTATTTTTACTTAAATATCATGTTCTCAGTTTTTCAGTTCTCTTTACTTGTTTTCAGGTAGTCATCTAGAGGAATAGACCTTATAAAATTTGATTTTCATATTATTTAGATTTCTAAATAAAGAATGGGAATGGAGAAATTTGTATAATTATCTTGAGGTTCATAAATTGAATGTTTCAAATATTGATTTTATTTTTACAAAAATTATACTTTTCATGGCTGAAATTGAATGTGGGGATAGTGTTTGAGATTTACAATATACTTAAGCTTACAGCTAAAATAGTAACCCAAAGCTTACCTTTTTCTAATTTAATGATGCTCCACAGATAAACATTTGGAATTGGTAAAATTTGCATTGTAATTATTATTTTTTCTTTTTAAAAAATAGTCTTTGCCACATTTGAGCCAGCCGTATGCGGAAGGCTTGTGTGTTTCTCTTGAACCTCTACCTCCTGTACCACCTTTACCACCTCTCCCACCTGAAGATCCTGAACAGCCTCCAAAACCACCTTTTGCAGATGAGGAAGAGGAGGAAGAAATGCTGCTTCGAGAAGAACTACTAAAATCTCTAGCAAATAAAAGAGCTTTTAAACCAGAGGTAATTTAGATACCTGAACCGCTAGGTGGTGCTCATGAGCTTCAGTTTTAGGTTGGTGAACTCCTGTGCATATTTGTAATTTGGGGGGCTTTTATAAAGTAGGGATAAGTCTGGTACTAATTTGCTCAAGATTTTTAAAGGTGACAGAAATTTCTTTCTTTTTTAAGTGTTTCACATTTGTCTCTTCCGTGTTTAGGAAACATCCAGTAATAGTGACCCACCTTCACCTCCAGCTCTGAACAATTCACAGCCAGTGCCAAGAAGCAATCTTTCAATAGTCAGTATTAATACAGTATCTCAGCCTAGGATACAGAATCCAAAGTTTCATAGAGGACCTCGTCTTCCGCGAACTGTTATCTCGGTAAAAACAAATGAAATATTTAATCCTATTTTTAGGATTCAAGCAACCTGTGAGAAATTCATATGCAGTGTCACTGTCTTGTTCCCCTTCCTCTCATTCATCTGTATGTACGTATATGTTCATATGTAAATACAAATTTAATTTTTATTAATAGTGAAATAAGAGCAGCTTCCTCACTTGAAAAAATATGATACACTACTCCTATCATATTATTTATGATAATTTGGGGGGAAGTATTATATTCATCAGAGTAGTATACTGTTCTCTGCCATTTCCTCAAGTTTTTTTTCTATGTAAGTTGGTCCATTCAGATTTTCTGTCTATTCTAGAGTTAATTTTAGCAAAGTGTTTATTTTTATCTTCCCTGTCTTTGTTTATACTTTGCTCATATTTTTCCAATTAATGACTCTACTGTACTGTAAGAATTTATTTATGATGTTTATTAAGGAGATGAAATGAAATTTTTTTTTGCTTCATTTTCTAATGGATTCAAAGTAAAATATATAAATGGGACAAAGCCAAGTTGAAATCTTACCTCTGTTAGGTAAACCAGCTTTGACCACTTACCCTCTATATATAACGCAAAAGCCAACAAGGTTTTAAAAATTATTTAGAATTATTAATTTTTACCTTGGTTGTAAGAGCTAATTTAAGATAACATTTTATGGTTCTTTATAGAAAGATGGATAAAATAAAACTTAATGTAGAAGGTGATCATAATAGTGTCTTTAAAGACTGAGAATATACAATATTGTACGTTTTTGGTTTGTAACCAGTATTGCTAGAGTGGGACAAAGTCAGTTATGCAGTATAACTAGAATAGAATCCTAGACTGTGTTCTTGGAGTCCGTTATATTTATGGATTGAAATTTAAAGAGGCTAAGTGACTTGTTCAAGGCCATTCGGCTAATTGTGGTCAAGCCAAGAAAAGAATAGAGGTACTTTGGTCACTAAGGATAATAAATATATTGCCTTTGCAGCTTCCAAAGCATAAATCAGTGGTTGTAACACTGAATGATTCAGATGACAGTGAATCTGACGGAGAGGCTTCCAAGGCAACAAATAGTGTTTTTGGTGGATTGGAGTCCATGATTAAAGAAGCAAGACGAACTGCCGAGGTGAGTGTCATAATGAAAGATAAAAAGCAAGGTAATTTATTGACAATCATTAAAGTTTAGTTTTTCTGAAAATTAGACCTTCTAGAAGTACTGATTTTTAATATAGTCAATTGTGGATATATTTTAAGTATTTGTATTATTAGGACTTTATATAATGAAGCATGTGTAAATTTAAATATATTTAGCTATTGATCCTCTTTGTTTTTGTTTCCAGTTGACTAGTCCAGTTTTCAAATAGTGGATAATTGTTTTCTGTACTAAGGAAATTTACTGTTTTGAAATTGTGTTATATTATTAGGAAACAGTTTTTACTAAAATATATGATTTGAGTGCAACTTTTATCCCTATTCCTACTGCCATAGTTGTTATAGATATGATTTAGTTCAGTTATTTTTAAATTGTAGGTCCTGACAACTTAGTAGTTATATAATTAATTTTCTGGTTAACAACAAGCTGGGGGAATGTGAAGTGGGTAAAGGGAGTCAGATATATATGGTAGTGGAAGGAAACTGGACTTTGGGTCATGAGCACACACTAGAGTATGCAGATGTCGAATTATAATGTTGTATATCTGGAAATTGTATGTTACTAACCAGTGTTACCCCAATAAATTTAATTTAAAAAAGAAATAGAAAGTAATGAAGATAGTTATTTCTAAATCTGTAAGTGCACACTGGGTTGCAATGTAAAACATACACCTTAGTGTGGAATAAGGGAAGGCTGTTGATTTGGTTGATTTCAAATGTTTTCTAGCAAGCTTCAAAACCAAAAGTACCTCCAAAATCTGAAAAAGAAAATGATCCCATGCGAACACCTGAGGCTTTGCCTGAAGAAAAAAAGATCGAATATCGATTATTAAAGGAAGAGATTGCGAAGTAAGTGGGATTTTATGTAATTAACTTTAAAGGTATATGCCATTTTCAGTACTTAACTAAGTCTGTCTACAGTTTATTGGCATTGGGAAATGTATAGTGATTTTATTCAAGATGCAGAGTTAATGTCTTTATAACTCACAAAGGGGGGGCAGATGATTTTATCTATAGACTTGAATATAGTGATGCACCAAGATCAAGAGAGCTTAGAAAAAGAGAAAAGCTAATATAAAAGAGCTCCACTATCAGCTTTTTTGCTCCAAAGATTTTATTTATTTATTTTTAGAAAGAGGGGAAGGAAGGGAGGGAGAATCAGAGGGAGAGAAACATTGATCTTTTGTCTCTTGAACACACTCTGATTTGGGGACCAAACCCACAACCCAGACATGTGCCTTGACTGGGAATCAGACTAGGAACCTTTTGTTTCATGGGACTGAGCCCAACCAGCTGAGCCACACTGATCAGGGCTACACTATCTGCTTTGAAAGCAAACTTGGATTGTGCATATTGGTTATCATCATTATTATTAGTCAATATGATTAATATGTTTATGTTATGAAATAGAACACATCCTCAAAGAAAATAATTTCAGTTTATTCTTTGGTGTAATTCATCCATCTTTATTATTTTAGTCGGGAAAAACAGCGTTTGATTAAATCAGATCAGCTGAAGACAAGTTCATCATCCCCAGCAAACTCTGATGTGGAAATTGATGGGATTGGCAGAATAGCAATGGTTACTAAACAGGTTTCAGATGCAGAAGCAAAACTTAAAAAACATAGGTGAGCCTCATTACCTCATTAAATACTGCATATATCTAATGCTCTTATGTTAGATGGGTATCCTTTTGTGGTGTATGTCAACACTAAGTTCATGATATGATTACAAATTCTTTTATACTTGGTAATAAGATTATCATTTTGGTGAATTACATTATATGTATAATATAATATATTTACATTAAGTAATAGTACTAATGTTTAAATAAAAATACCTAGACTTTAAAAGAGTTTTTCCCTTCAGATTTATACATGGTTTATTCGTTGCTTAAAAACATTTATGAAACTTCTTATTCGGAATTTTCTTTAAAACTTCTGGCATGATTTTTGAAATACCTTCTTTGAAACCATATTTTTATTTTTAATGGTGGACTTGACTGTTGGAAATAGTTATTACCTAGTCTGTTTAATAGGACACATAGTCACATATGGTGTTATTTTAAAGTGTTAATAAAGGGTCAGAAATATCTTACATATTTTGTGAAATTACTCTGTTTTTCAAGTGGTGTTTCAGAATTTTGGGAGCACATGTAAAACCTCACAAGATGAATATGTTGAACGATAATTTATTTGAAATAGTTGGTATATTTTGGGGTTATTTATTTTATTAGGATACAACTGATATGTAATGCAGTTTTAAGTGTACAACATAATGATGTGATATTCGTATGTATTGTGAAATGGTTACCACTGTAAGTCTAATTAACATAACATCTGTCCCCATACATAGTTACAAAATTTTGTTATGATGACAACTACTAGCATATATTTGGTGGAAGTAATTAAATCATTTTATGGATGTACATTTTTCCACTCCAAACACTCTGATATCTTTAGTTATGGAGAGCAAAGTGGTTTTAGGTATCACCAACATTCCCGAGCTTTGTTCTGCTAGTCCCCTTTTAGGTTTACAAATATGAGGGGGCGGTTCTGTGCAAAGATGGTAAGACTTTCCCTGTCCTGTGTTTGTAACTTACTGACCAGTTCTTAAAATTTAAATCTTCATGGTAAAAAAATGGTTACAGTGGTGAATTAAGTCATTGAAAAATCATGAACAATAATATATAAACAATTTAATGGTTTCTAAAACAAGCTAAAAAATTTATCTATCTGTAGTTAATTAAGGAAAAAAGGTGGAAATTTACAGCCTCATTTCTAACATTCTAGCCACTTTGGTATTTTTCTTTATTTTTTTAATTCACAAAAAATAATGTAATTTGGAGTGTTTTTACAAGGTAACAGATATCTCAAGGAGACGGTGACTATGTAAGTTTTTATATTAATATATAACAGTATATTCTCGATTTATTAACAAGACATTGGAGATTAAGTATTCTGAACAAAATATATACCTTTAAAACAGTCTTTACAAATGTGTCTTCAGTTTTGATTTATGTTTACCTGTGCTGTCATATTGCTTCTAGGATGTGCCATTATTTTTATACATTTCTAAGAAAGAAAACATACTTTTTAGCTGAACTATGATACGCAATAATGTTGAGACACATCCTGATACTTACAGACCTGAAAAGTGTGCTTTATTGTTGAAATACTTGTAATGACCATCAATTTCTAAAATTATTAAGAAGTGGTATTTTTTGTTTTAAAAGTATGAGATTAAGTTAAATTTATTTAGATTCTGTTTCTTTAATAACTTAACAAGTGAAAACGTTTATAAAAGTTATGTGTCTTCCTGCTATCTATCCTTTCTATCATATAATCTCTGTCTAGGGAAGCATTTATTGATTGATTGATTTTTAGAGAGAGAGAGAAACATCAATTTGTTGTTCTACTTATTTATGCATTCATTGGTTGATTCTTGTATGTGTCCTGACCAGGGATTGAACCTGCAACCTTGGTGTATTAGGATGACACTGTAACCAACTAAGCTTGCTCAGCCAGAGCTTATGATTCATTCTAGATGTCAGTTGTTGTAACTGTTGAAATATATCTTTCTGAGAAGGTTGCCTCTTTTTTTTTTTTAACTGTAACACAGTCATACCTTGGTATTTGTGAGCTTCAGAACTTGTCAAACCCTGTACTCGTTGCATTTTGACGAGAAAAAAATGTTTCAGCACTCAGCGCTTTCTCAGCACTCCTCGCACTTGCTAGAACTTGTATGAGTCATGATGCTACCCCGCAAGAGAAAATGCTTCATCATTTGGTACTCATCAGTTTCCTCATGAGTTCCAGAACGAATTAACGATGAGTACCGAGGTACCACTGTATTTAGTTGAAAAGATGGAAGTTTATATCCATATCCATAAATTTGTCTTTTGTCTTGTCTTACTTATCAGGTCCAAACTTTACATCTGTATATTATTTAAAAATTAGACTTCCTTTTCTCCTCCCTTGCCTTGCATTAGATAAAATGAGTTAGAGATTTATAAGTTAAACATGCTTGATTATGATTATTAGTTGTTTATTAGCATTACAAATGAAGCTAAACATAGCAGTTTTCTACCTTAAGTCCTCATTTTTCAGAAGTCATGTAGCATCAGATTACACCAACATTAAACATTTACTATTAACAACTTTTCAACTGTAATTCATATTACCTAGATTTAAATGATTTTTTAAAAAATCAGGCCCATATTTACTTTTATAAAATGTAACAGTGTCCATTTGAATATACCTGTGTAATTGATGAATATGAAAGTATTCACCTGTATATCATAAATATATTTTTTAAAATGAATTGTTGCTTTGTATGTACACTTTTTATATTCTGATGATAAAATTCCAGTAGTGTAGAAAAACATTAACGAGAATTGTTTCTTTTCGATTAGGATTCTTTTGATGAAAGATGAATCTGTTTTAAAGAATCTAGTACAGCAAGAAGCCAAGAAGAAAGAATCTGTTCGAAATGCTGAAACAAAGATTGCAAAACTTACAGAACAGCTTCAAGCAACAGAGAAAATTCTCAACGTCAACAGAATGTTTTTGAAGAAGCTTCAGGAACAAGTAATGTTCTTTTTTTAAATAAAAATATTATAGCCTCGTGTTTACTACACGTTTTTTATGGGCCAAATTTTTAATAAAATAATTTTCTCCCTTGAGACATAATACTGGAATATTTCTGTTTTTAGTCGAATATCCTAAATTAGCTGCTGTGTTAGAGAGGTTATTTCCTCTACTAAGGTTTACATTTACATTTTCAAAATTATTCTATATTTTCAGATTCACAGAGTACAACAGCGTGTCACAGTTAAAAAAGCTTTGACTCTAAAATATGGAGAAGAACTTGCTCGGGCAAAGGCAGTGGCTAGTAAAGAAATTGGAAAACGTAAACTGGAACAAGATCGCCTTGGAGTAAGTTGTTTGCAGAAATATTTTATTTTTGGCAAATAGATGGTTTTTATGATAGTTTTGAGGGTAAGAGGTCTAAGAGATAATTCAGGTTTTTTCTTGAATATTCAAAGAGAGTAAGATTAAAGCTGTGTTTTTAAATGATGTCCATGTTTTTGGAACCTTGTTTATTCTGTATTGACTTTGTTTTTTTGTTTTCTGTAGAACTTAGATTAACTATCAAAACTGTTGGATACTTGTAAAAGTCTGTTTATTCTTCTTATTTAGTTTTATAATGTTGGCATTGACTCATAGGGATAGCACATTTACCTTACCAAAAACTGTTTATAAAATTATAGCAATATAAAATATTTATATCATTATTCCCTGCAGCCAAACAAAATAATGAGACTGGACAGTTCTCCAGTATCAAGTCCAAGAAAGCATTCAGCAGAACTAATTGCTATGGAAAAAAGACGATTACAAAAGCTAGAATATGAATATGCCCTGAAAATTCAGAAACTAAAAGAAGCTCGGGCCCTTAAAGCAAAGGAACAACAAAATATTGCTCCAGTTGTAGAAGAGGAACCTGAATTTTCTTTACCTCAACCCTCACTTCATGACCTGACTCAAGATAAGTTAATTTTGGACACTGAGGAAAATGATGTCGATGATGAGATTTTGTCTGGTTCAAACAGAGAACGAAGAAGATCCTTCTTAGAATCCAATTCTTTTACTAAACCTAACCTTAAACACACTGATACACCTAACAAAGAATGTGTAAATAAACCTAAGAACACAGTAGAAAAACCAGAACTTTTTCTAGGGTTAAAAATTGGTGAATTGCAAAAGTTATATTCAAAAGCTGACAGCCTGAAACAACTGATCTTAAAAACTACCACAGGCATTACGGGAAAGGTTTTGTGTGGTCAGGTAACTGAACATTTCATATTCTCTATAAAATGTAGACATCATCCTAGCCCTATTTTCCTTATGAAATTATTGTTTTCTTTTGCAGGAGATTTCTGTGGATATAGATTTTGTGACTGCACAAAGTAAAACAACAGAAGTGAAGCCATTTCCTTTTAGTCCCTACCACAGCCCTCTTCTAGTTTTTAAGTCCTACAGGTATAAAAGAAAGATTCATTGAGCTTGGGTTTTAGGATTGCTCCTGTTGTCAATATTGTGACTTTGTCTATTTGATGATGATGAAAGAAAATTGAACTTATCATTTCAGGGAAAATAAAAATTAAGTGTCTTGTCATACAGAAATCATATCAGGAAATAAGGCTTAGCTTGTACTTGGGTTTATTAATTTTTATAAAATTCTAATTTCTGGCTGCTGGTGGAATTGAGAATTCTAGATTACTGCCTATTAGAGAGTTTAGGAAAGAAAATAACAAGTCCTATGAGCATTTTTAATTTTTTTTTTTAAATTGTGCTGTTACCCTGTGTAAAGAATGCATTGACCAGCTCTCATAAAATTGATTTAGGTATTCTCAGGTGGATTACTTTGTGGGAGGTTGCCTTTGTTTTTAGACTTCTAGAAGTTGTGAGATTGTTAAATGGGTATGATTCAATTATAAAATTGTGAAGCACCTACCAGGAAGTATAAATTTTTTTCCTAGTTTTTTTTTTTTGGGGGGGGGCGGGTAATGTGTGCAAGAAACACCAATATTATATTGCATTTATTATGTGAATGAAAGTACTACTTTTATTTATTTTTTAAAAATATTTTTATTTATTTACTTTTAGAGAGAAAGGAAGGGAAGGAGAAAGAAAGGGAGAGAAACATCAGTGTGTGTGAGAGATATTGGTTACCTCTCACAAGGCCCCCAACCGGGGACCTGGCGCACAACCCAGACATGCGCCCTGACTAGGAATTGAACAGGCAATCTTTCAGTTCACTGATCGTTGCTCAATTCACTGAGACACACCAGCCAGGGCTGAAAACACTACTTTTAAAATACAGGGTTTTTTGTTTTTCATTTTCTATTTGAGATCTTTTATGTTCTGGGTATAAAAGTAGTTTGTCCCTCCCTGTCACTTGCTATTTGAGTTGTTTTCTGGAGTTAATTTTGCTATTAAGTAATTAGATAAATAATATACTTAAAGTATAGAAATTTTAATTGGGAAGGAAAAAAGAAAATTTTGTTAATTTTCTGGGGTATGTTTATGGAGCATATGTCCACTTCTCTTCTTCTTAGATTTAGTCCATACTATCGAACCAAGGAAAAACTTCCCCTAAGCTCAGTGTCATACAGTAATATGATTGAACCGGATCAGTGTTTCTGCCGTTTTGATTTAACAGGAACATGTAATGATGATGATTGTCAGTGGTGAGTAGTTTAATTTGTGAACGTTTTCATTTAAAACACAGTCTTGGTATTTAGCTTTGATATGTACACGATTAAATTTTTTTGTGTTGTCATTTTATTTTAGGCAGCATACACAAGACTATACGCTTAGCCGAAAACAGCTATTCCAGGACATTCTGTCATATAATCTGTCTTTGATTGGTTGTTCAGAGACAAGCACTGATGAAGAAATTGCCACTGCAGCAGGTTTTTAAAGACCTCTTCTTGTTCCCCAAATGAAAATTTGAATTTAGGCAATTTAAGAATTTAATATTCAGTTGTTCTTGACATCTTTTAATTGCTATAATTTAGTACATTCACCTGTGACACTTTATCTAGATCTGCTCTGTTCAATGCTGTAGTCACTAGCCATATGTTGCTTTTATATTTAAATTAATAAAAATTAAAATGTACTCTCTCAAGTCACACTATCCACATTTCAAGTGCTCAGTAGCCACTGTTGAGTTCAGTAGCTCAACAGTGGTAAGTGCTTACCAATAGAGCAGTGCAGATATAAGACATTTCTGTCACTGCAGAAAGTTCATTGGACAGAGCTCATCTGAACAGTTCAGTTTATTTAGAAGAATATATGGACATTTATGTAGAAGTTTTAGTAATGATTTTTAAATAGACCTATTTTTTATTTTTCAAAAATAAAGGAGATGCTTATAATTTCAGATTGTACAATGAAATAAAAAGGACTTTATATACTTTGACATTGTAGAAAGCATAGGTTATTGTCAGATATTATGAGTAAATATTGTTAACATTTCCTCAGAGTTAGTGCCAGATATAAAACCTTAAACTACATGTCTTTTGGAAGCAAGGAAATTGGTGTTTATTAGATTTAGTGTTATCACAACCCAGAGTGATTATTAAGTCACTGAATCTAATCATTCCCAGTTTGGGACTTTAATTTTCACTTGTTTAGTTAGTTTCAGGAAGTACATTTTTGTCAACCCAAATTGGGTGCATGACGTAGGATTTGCCATAGTGGTTAAGATAATATAGGCCTTGCCCTCTAGAAGGCCATTAGTATTTTTAATTACTACTATATACTGCTCTTTAACTTGTAAACTATTCTTGACTTCATACTTTTTAATTAACCTCATCTCCGAAATCCATGTTTTTTATACTTTTTATGAAGATAGCATTGCTTTAATTTCAGAAAAATATGTTGAGAAACTTTTTGGAGTAAACAAGGATCGAATGTCAATGGACCAGATGGCTGTTCTTCTTGTCAGCAACGTCAATGAAAGTAAAGGCCATAGTGAGTATATATGTCTCTCTCACACAAAAGAATATAATAGTTTCTTCATGACAGCAAATCTTTTGGTGTTATGTTCTTACTATAATATATACGTCAATTCTAACATAACAGAATAAATTTAGCTCCTTTTGAGTATTATTTGGGTAGCCTTCAAACTAAAAAACTAGGTGTATCAACTAACAGTCTTCTCATGTCTACTTTAGCACCTCCCTTTACAACCTATAAAGATAAAAGAAAGTGGAAGCCAAAGTTTTGGAGAAAACCTATTTCAGACAATAGTTTCAGTAGTGATGAGGAACAGTCTACAGGACCAATTAAGTATGGTAAGAAGTAATTTAAGATCCAGAATTATTAAATTTTGGTGTTCCACTTTACTAATCTTTTGGTGGATATACAAGTGTAACTTTTCATTTATATTTTTTAAAAATAGTTAGTTATGCTGTTTGGCATTTAAGACCGTTAGTTCTTCATTGTGCAGGACTTCCCCCTGCATTGCAGAATGTCTTATATTCATGGTCCAGTAACTGCAAGGATTACTCTTTAGTAATTGTGACAGTGTTAAAGTACTCCCTGGCCTGTGTCTTTTTGAGGGCAGATGTTCTGTTTTATATCACCTTTGAGTCTATGTTTTCTGATACACAGTAAGTAGGCTTACAGAATGAATAAATGAGCGCCTTATTGTCAAGCACATCTTGCATTATAATCTCAAATTTACAAAATTTGTAATTGTTTACTATGTGTGGATTAGTTAATACCTGATAGGTGTATACTCTCTTGTGCTTATTTACATTAATGTAACACTTTTTCTTTAATTTATAGTGAAATAAACCATCTTCATAAATTACAACTTTCTCTTACAGTTTAATGAATGTGAATTATCAGATGATGACACTTTTATTAAAGTAGGGAGACCATACTTCTGTTTGGACCAGCAGAGTCCTGGTGTAATTTTTAATAACACCCCCTATCACTCTTATAAGTTTCCTGGTTTGGACAGTAAATTGTATGATTGCTTTACCTTAAAGCCATGAGTTGCTCTGGCTGGTGTGGCTCAGTAGATTGAGTGCCGGCCTGCAAACCGGAAGGGGTTCCTGGTTCAATTCCCAGTCAGGGCAAATGCCTAGGTTCGATTCCCTATCAGGGCATATGCCTGGGTTGCGGGCCAGGTCTCCAGTTGGGGTGTGTGAGAGGCTACTGATGGATGTATCTCTTGCACATTGATGTTTCTCTATCTCTCTTTCTCCTTCCCTTTCCGTCTCTAAAAATAAATAAATAAAATGTTTTAAAAAAAAAAGCAATGAGCTACTGCATGTCATTAGAATTTTTAGCTCTTTAGATTATTTTAAAGAAGAGGCCAGTTGTTTTTCTTGTGTCTGTGGATAAGAGAAAGTATGCAGCTAATGATACCTTTTTATAGCCTTTCAGCCAGGGAACCGAATAAAAGTTCCAGCTTTGGATACAGTTGTGACTCCAGATGATGTCAGATACTTTACAAATGAGACTGATGACATTGCTAATTTAGAAGCAAGTGTGCTTGAAAATCCTTCTCATGTACAACTTTGGCTCAAGCTTGCATACAAGTACTTAAATCAAAATGAAGGGTAGGTCCAGTCCTAATCTTTGTGTAAACTGTTGCACATTTATATTTTTGTGTTTGAGGTTTATTTCTTCTGTGGTAATCATATTTCCTTCCGAGTATCAATGGAGCCTTTGTGTTTTGACAGAACCAAAAGCACTTTATTGTTTAAAAGCTATTAGAAAACGTTTAAGATTAGATCTTGAGTTGTGTGTATGGCTCAGTGTATAGGTAATAAATTAGCCATAGGTTTTTAACTCTGGTAGGCTCTTATTTCAAAGTAGGTTTAGTAAAAACAGTCAATTCTGAGTGTTGTAGGGATTAATTATTGGGTTTATTAAAAAGTCAAGTAGTGGAACAGGTTAAATTATTTTGTTATTTTTCATTTGGAGATTTAAAGCTTAATCCTCTAAATTCTGGTGATTGTCTTTTTTTCTGCATGTGGTGTTATATTATGTGTATGCAAATAAGGTAAATAGTAATTATCTCATAAATGACAGCTATTTTTGCATAAATGCATTTTCTGACTCCAATTTTTTTTTATAGGTTTACTGGAAATAATCTTTTATTACCAGAAATAATCTTTTATTATTGTAATTTTTAAATGATAATAATTCAGTTTTTAAAAGGCTACTCTGGTTATCTGTCTTAAAACTTGGTATAAAAGCTTTTTTTTAAAAGAAAATAAGGCAGCACTGCATAATGCTAATACACCTCACTTACCTGAATATGGTACTTATTTAACTTGCCCTGTGTGTCATTTTCCTGTTGATGGGATAAGTTACAGTGTTTTCTTTTCTGACTCATTTACTGAGTGAAGGCCAAAGAACTGTACATTATTTTATGAATAGGATCACGAGAGACAATTATCTTCTCCAAGAGATAGCAAGCCCTTGACCGTTGAAAAGAACTATTATATTGAAAGCTTTGATATTTTGTACTGGCAGTAGCTGGCCTTGAGGGGGAATTGTTTAACTTTTCCCACTCCCAGACCAGTGTAAATCATAAAAGGCATTGCTGAGTTTGGACTTAAAGCACATTTGAGGTTGATAATTTAGTGATTTTATAACACAGTGGTTTTATCTGATAAATGCTAACTGAGCATCCACTTAAAAAGGGAATTGTTGGGTCTGTGGGAAATTAGGACCTTTTTGAACAGATTGACTTAAAAAATCCTAATCTACCTGTCCTTGTCATAGGTGACTCTAGCCTCTTGGTAGGGTTTAATAGAAAATGGAACTTAAAAAATGACTCAGTAGAGTAGCCTAATTTAAAAGTATTTTCAAACATTAAAGGAAAATGTTCCTGCTTTTCTTTTAAACGTTTAGGCTATGTTCAGAGTCCTTGGATTCTGCTTTAAATGTTCTGGCTCGGGCTTTGGAAAACAACAAAGACAATCCAGAAATTTGGTGCCATTACCTCAGATTGTTTTCTAAAAGAGGAACCAAGGAGGAGGTGCAGGAAATGTGTGAAACAGCTGTTGAATATGCTCCTGATTATCAAAGTTTTTGGACTGTGAGTAGAAAAGATAACATAGTCCCATGTGTGCATGTGTGTGTGTGTGTTCCTAACTCTTCAGATCATCTTAAATATTGATATATAGTTTAACAGATCATACGCTTTATTTGCATATATAATACCTATACTTTTGGTGTCCAGTAGCCCCAGAATCACTTCTTTGGGTCAGGATTTGGACTAAACAGGAAGAAAATATTTAGTAAAGAGGTGATCTTTGTTAACTTTGTTGGTAAAGAAAAAAAATATAAACATTTTATACTTAGCTATACTTAGCTATTCTTAAGCAGTTTTAGTTTGGGCAAAGTTAAAGTGAATTTTGTGCAAAGCATCTGAAAAAAAATTTCTTTCAAATTCTTATGCATCTATAACATTTCCATGAATGCTAAGAAATAATATATTATCAGTCTGCATTACTTATGGAAATAACCTGTAATTCATACTAATATTGAACCTTGCCAAAATACAAAGATCTGGTGAAAAAATAGGTTCTTCCTCATTCTCTTGAGAGAATGGGATGTTTCCTATCTAGGTTTAAACTTAAGATTACAATTAATCCACTTGTAAAGTAAGTATTCATTAATATCTGAACTTTACCAGCTGAAGTCAGAAGCTATTAAATTCAGATAAAGTTTCAGATAAATCTAGTACTCTCAGATCTGTCATTTTCTTGCTAACTGAAATTTAGAACAAATAGATCTGTATAACATGGTATCCCTTGATGAATGAACTTGCCACTCTAACTCCTTCCTACTTGCCTAACACAAATACTGAATAGATGTGGACAGTGGAATATGCTTGATTTTTGACCTGGAGCCTTGTACCAAAGTTAATGCTATTGATCACTACAAAATTTTGGGGGTGTAATGTTTTTCTTCAACGTTTTGGTTTTTAAAGGACCTTTTTGATTTCTTTCTTTTTTTAAAAAAATCTTCAACAGAGGACTTTTTTTTTTTGCTTTTAGAGATAGGGGAAATGGGAGAGAGAGAGACACATGAATGTGAGAGGGAAGCATTGCTTGGTTGCCTCCTGCAAGGGGTTGTACGGGCCTGGACAAGGGACAGGACCTGTAAGCCAGGCACGTTGCTCTGACCCGGAAATGAACCCACAACCTTTCGGTTATGGAACGATGCTCCAACCAACTGAGCCACACAGGCCAGGGCCCTTTTTAATTTCTTGATTAAGCCTTTTTAATTATTTGTTTTGCCACATAAGTGTAATATGAATACTATTTTCAGAATTTTTATACAGTCACACACATAAGCAATGCAAATTAAATTGTATGTGACTTATAAACAGTTGAGTTTTTGGAGATCCCTCATGGTCTTGCTGTCATTTACCCATTGATTCAAGGAAAGGAAAGATGGGATTGTTCCAGTGATAATTATGAGAGCACATCAGCGTTGTTGTAGGGCTTATCTTACTTCACTTTCCAGCTTATGGTAGAAGGAGAAATCTAGGTTATAGCACTGGAAGGTGTGTTTATGTATATTTATGATTACCTTTTTTCAGAAATTGAAGATTTAATGTGAGACAGTTTCTTAATGAAATATGAAAAATCTGTAGTTTTATAGTTTATTTTATGAAGCAGGATTAATAGTATGAAATCTTTTTGGGCAGTTTCTTCACCTAGAAAGCACCTTTGAAGAAAAGGATTATGTATGTGAGAGAATGGTGGATTTTCTGATGGGAGCAGCCAAGCGGGAGGCGTCAGATATTCTGTCCTTTCAGCTTTTAGAGGCTCTTTTGTTTAGAGTTCAACTGCACATATTTACTGGAAGATCCCAAAGTGCACTTGCACTTTTACAGGTAACTAATTATTGTAGCATTAAATTATACTTTGTAGAGAATTTTTAAGAGGTCTGAAACATTATAGGTAGCATTGTTCAATGATAAAAATACAGGCTTTAGATTTGAATCCTTGTTTTGCCACTTTCTAGTTAAGTTGTCTGTGAAGTTGAGTAAGTTTATGATTGTTTCCTCATTTGCTTAGTGGAGATAATACCTTCTTTAGAGTGTTTATGAGGTTTAAACGAAAATAATATATGTTCATTACACACCAGAATAAACTGAAATATTCAAACAATAAGATAAAAAAGTTCATAGTGAAGATCTGTGGTTGTGAAGTTTTTTTTTACTATTTTTCTCTTTATCTTATTAGATTTTGAATAACAAGACACTTAAAATATTCTGATAAATTTAATCTTTTTCCATTAAGTATGTCATGTACCTTCTATAAGCATAGTAAAAATTGCCAATTTAGTATTGATATCTCTAAAAAGTTCTTGATTAAAAAAAAACTGATGACTTTCAAAGTTTTAACTTAGTGTTTAAGAACCACTCCAAAGAAATACAACTTTTATTATTTGTTGCCGTTACATTTGAATCTTAGGAATAGGAGTGATTATTTTAAAAAACACTTTCAGATTTATTTTTTTAATTTACCCAGAATGCATTGAAATCGGCTAATGATGGAATAGTAGCCGAATACCTTAAAACAAGTGATCGATGTTTGGCATGGCTGGCCTACATACATCTTATTGAATTTAACAGTCTCCCTTCAAAATTTTATGATCCATCTAATGCCAATCCTTCAAGAATTGTTAACATTGAACCATTCATAATGCCATGGCAAACGGTTCAAGATGTAAAGACTAATCCTGATATGTTGTTAGCAGTTTTTGAAGGTAAGTATAATTGTTTCGAAATTACTTATTATGGTTCTTTATAATTAAGTGGAATAGATTTACATGTTGCAAGTTGTAGTTTCATACTTTATTATATGAGTGTTTGAAAGATTAAAGATTGAATCAGAAAAGGTGGGTATTGTCATCTATAAAATACTAGGAACTGTAATACACTACATAATTTTTTTGATTAAGACAAAGAATATCAGCTTGACAGGTAGGTTATATAGGTTTAATGAGTTGATCGAATCACAGAATCAAGTAATTCTTGTTTTGAAGTAACCCATCAAGGTGAAAGTTAAAGTTCATATCGTATTTTTTCAAGTTACTAATTGATTCATCAGTGAATCTGATCGTTGTTATGTACTAAATAATGTATTTGCTGTGGAACACATATAAGATATAAAGACTCTTCCTTCTTACTAAGAAGTATATAGCCTACTCAGAAGATAAAAATCTATACATTTGACATAATTATTAATAAATCAGGCCAGATAACTATATATTAGTATGTAGTCTAAATTCTGTGCCTATAGAAGAGATTAGGATCTGTGATTGATAAAATTATATGGGACAGGCTATAAACCCAAAGGGAAGAGATTATTGTAGGTTGGCATGATCAAGGAAGTCTTCATAGAAGAATTAGGACTTGAAGCTAGATTTTGAAGCTCAACTATGATGTGACATAGTGGACTTCTTCAAAGATAGGACCCATGTCCTCTGTATTTTTCAAGGTGTACTAAGTGCTTAGTAAATGTTTCTTGAATAAACCAGTAAAGAAAGGAAGGAAAAGAAGGACATTTCCTTTTTTAAAAAAGATTTTACTTATTTTCAGTGAGGGGAAGGGAGGGAGAGAGAGAGGGAGAGAAACATCATTGTGTGTTTGCTTCTGCTGTTTCTCCCTGCTGGGGACCTGGCCCACAACCCGAGCATGTGCTCTGACTGGGGAATTGAACCAGCAACGCTTTGGTTCACAGGCCAGAGGTCAATCCACTAAGCCACACCAACCATGGTGGGACATTCCTATTAGAGGAGCTACATAAACAAAAAACAAGTAGTTAGGAATTAGTACATTGGGTTTGAAGGGAAATTAAAAAGAAGATTCCTTATAAAGTGAGAGTTTTGTGCTGGAGAATAGTAGGAATTAACTTCAGTAAGTGGAATGATGCCAAGTTTTCAAGAACTTTGTAAGTGTGGTAGACTTGATGGCAATAGAGGTTCTTTAAGAAAGAAAAATGTGCTAAATAGAAATGGTATTACAGGCAGGAAAACCAACCAGAAACTCATTGTCATAACCTGGGAAAGGGAGTATTTATTAGGGGCATTTAAAGTTAGTGCATAGAGTTGTAGAGGACAGATTCAGTATTAGGGAAGAAGAGAAGAAATAGTCAAAGGTGAATTCAGGGTCTTAATACTGGGAAAAGGATAATGTATTAATAGAAAACTGGTAAATTTGGAAGACTGATTTTGGTAGTAGGAGTGGCATTTGTGAATGGTAATTGGTCATCCATTTTGAAATGCCTTTTGGCAGAAAGAAATAAGGAAGTGGACCTTAAGTGGACAATTATGGATTGAGAAATGGATTTGAAAGTTAATTACATAGAAGTTACTGTATTACAAAAATGCTTTACAGTTTTTAATGTGTTCTCATGGTAAGTTACTCAGTAGTTGAAGCTGTGACATGTTTCCTCTGAGGAAACGGAGATTTAAAAGTATGGCAGTAAAGGGTAAGAGGGAGAATTAAATCAGTGAATGAAACCAAGAGGAAATATAAACAATCTCTTAGAAGCAGAGGCAAGAAGAAATTAAAAAGAGGAGGAAAAACTATCAAATGCCAGTCAACTAAAATGAATGTGGAAATAGGCATTTAGGTTTGTTTAGTTATGATCCTGTAAGTGAACTCGAAACATGCAGTTTCAGAATGGCATTCCTTTTTAAACTTCTGCAAATCAGGGAGGGACTCATACTACGATTGGGCAAGGAAGAAATAGTGACAGTTGTGTAAAGTAAAACATAGTACCATTAAGTACCCTGCCTGATCAAAAAGGATTCTTTACGAAGGAGAAGTGTATTTTGAAGGAATAAGAAAAGGATCTAGTTTAGGGGGAGACATTTAAATGTCTGTATGACAGCATTCAAGGCCTTTGTTGAAGTGGGTCAGAGAAGATGAAAAGGTAATTCATTCTTTGATTTTTTTTTTTTCGAGATCAGTTTTAGGAAATTTGGGATAAATGCATGGGAACTTGTTATATTGGGTAGTTTTATTTTTGCCAGGAAAGAGAGTAAGAGATTGAATTTTAGGAGTTTGTAGATATCTAAAATACTTTTATTTTAGATAAAATAAAATCTAGTTGGGTACAAGTCAGGAGTTCAGTACAAAATGATGGTCAAGCAAAAGGATAGACCATCTTCTCCTGTTGGTCTTTCAGAGTTTAAAGAACAGTCAAATAATTCATTTTATGTTTGATACATGTTATTATGATATTTTTGGATAGATGCGGTGAAAGCTTGCACAGACGAGAGCTTTACTGTTGAGGAAAGAGTAGAGGTCTGTGGTCCACTTTACACAAACATGATTGCTCTGCACCAGCTGCTAGAAAGGTAAAACTTAATCGGCAAGCAGTTAACCTTGTATTAAAAGTTGATTTTTAAAATGTGTGTAGACATGTTTTTTTTCTTGTTAAGGTATGAGGCTGCAATAGAACTTTGTAAAGGTTTATTGGAATCTTGCCCCATGAACTGCCAGTTGTTGGAAGCCCTCGTTGCTTTATATTTGCAAACAAATCAACAAGACAAAGCCAGGGCAGTGTGGCTTACTGCATTTGAAAAAAATCCTCAAAATGCAGAGGTTTTTTATCATACGTGCAAATTCTTCATCTTGCAGGTAAAAATGAAATGACTTAAATGTTTAAGTGTTTTTTATGTTTCACAATTTCTTGTATGTTTCACAATTTCTTTAAGATGTTTCAGGCATCAACCTCTCCAGGAAGCTTTTCCGGTTCTTTTGCCCTTTGCAAACTATGTTAGATATTCCTTCTCTCTCTGCTATATAATACCCTGTACATAGTTCTACCACTACACTTATTAAATTGCTTTGTAATTTTGTTTATAGCTGCTTTATATACTATGTAAAGAATTCCTTGAGGGCAAGGATCATGTTTTACTCAGAGCTCCAGCACCTAGCACAGTGCCAAACATATAATAGAAGTTTAATAAGTAATTGGTGGCTGCAACTTGAGATTGTGGTGTATTGGGTGTCAAGCTGTTTAATGTTTAGTTGAATTTAATTTGGAAATCAGAATATAGAAGTTATCTCTACCCCCCACCTACTCAGCAGACCTCATCGGTGAAATTTTTTTAGGGATTTTTCCTCCCTTGAAAGATTTTAATTAAACATTGTAAGCCTAATGTGTGTTCTTCCTCTTTTTAAAATAGAATCAAGGGGATAATCTTCTTCCATTTTTGAGAAAATTTATTGCATCCTTCTTTAAACCTGGGTTTGAGAAGTATAGTAACTTGGATCTGTTTCGGTAAGTTTGTAGCACTCCTGGTTTGCAGAGGACCGAGAGATAGTATAGTTCAGTGGAAAGATTTTAAACTTTCTTTTGTGGATTGACTATGTTTTAGACTGATTAAAAAAAAAAATACCCTCTTAGACTGTTATGAAGGCAATAGAATTTAATAGAAATGGAAAGATGTAAAATGCTTTATATTCTTTGGATTAAAGACACTAAGGAAGGCTTATATTAACACCATGGTGACTCATTCTGTTTTTAATTTGTTGTTAATTTTAGCATATATTACTATAGAATGAATTGTCCTGAGACAATAGTGATTTTTTTGAAAAATAAGTTCTAATTTATTTGAGTGGTGATCTAAAGTGAATGTAAATAATTTGCCTTATACTTTTTTTTAATTCTAAAGAGAACTGCTCTAACCTCTGAAATGTTGTTGAGTAAGAAATTTTATAGGATTCTTTTCTTAGTAACTCAGTAGATCTCTGTATTTGTTGCTTTTGTTTTGCTGTGAATTCTTTTTTTTAACAAAAGTAGAGATTACAGCAGATCATGAAGAATGATTCTTTTTAAAAGTTCTTTTCCCTCCTTCTTCCTTATCTCTCTGTAGTGATCAGAAACCTTTTTTCTTAAGAGCCAGATAGTAAATATTTTAGGCTTTTAACTATGTATGGTTTGTCACTACTAGTCAACTATGCTGTCGTAGCAAGAGAGTAGCCGTAGAGAGCATATAAATGAATGGGTATGGCTATATTCCAATAAAACCTTATTTACAAACACAGATGTAGCTTGTTGATCTTAAGGAGCATCCAGAGGAGACTATTTTATCATGACATATTCTGTAATTTTATGTTAGGAAGAACAGAAGGAAGGAAGACCTAAGCTGAATAGCTCCTAAAAAGTTTCTTGTAGACGGTACTGATAAGAGAAGATAAAATCTTGGTTTTATATATTGCAAATGTCATGCTTGCAAATATTTTTCTTTTCTTAGGTGCTCCCTCTGTCTCTACCCAATATAGCCGTATCATATAAAAACATTTCTAAAACAACCCACATTTTGTTAAGTCTCTGGTCCATTCACTGTAGAGTATTTTGTGAGCGTGGCAGTTTTATTGGAGATCTGGCAAAAAAGTTTGGGGGCACTATTCTTTCCTAGACTTGAGTCTTCACATGTACCTCCTTATGGTAGCCAGTGTATTGACAGTGATTTCAGTATTCTTCCTGAAATTCTTTCTGCTGTGCTATATCTATTGGGTTGGCCAATAGATAAAAGACACATTTTTTATTTTCACGAATAACTTTATTGATTTGGATATTTTGAGTATGCTGGCTATCTCCCACAAGGTATAATGTTGGTTGTTCTCAATTAATGTCTTGATTTGATCACTGTCAACTTCAACTGATCTACCTGACCCTGGAGTAGCATCCAGTGAGAAATCTCCAGCATGAAACTTTGCAAACCACTTTTGACACATTTAATCAGTCACAGCATGTTCTTCACTCACTGCACAAATTGTTTTTTGCATTTCAGTTGTTTAAAAAAAAATTGATTTTGCTATTAAAATTGTCCCAATTTTCCCCCTTTGCTCCACTCACCCAGCACCCCCTACTCCCCTAAGGCAATCTCCTCATGTTTGTTCATGTCCCTGGGCCATGCCTGTAAGTTCTTTGGCTACTCCATTTCCTGTATTGTACTTCACATCCCCATGGCTATTCTGTGACTACCAGTTTGTACTTCTTAATCCCCTCACCTCACCTCTTTACCCATTTCCCCAAACCCTCCTCCCACCTGGTAACCATCAAAACACTCTCCATATCCATGGTTCTGTCTCTGTTCTTGTTTGGTTTGTTTTTTAGATTTAATTGTTGATTCATGATGATGAATTCCTTTAGTTTTTTCCTGTCTGGGAAGTTCTTTATCTGCCCTTCGATTCTAAATGATATCTTTGGTGGGTTGAGCAATCTTGGCTGAAGATTCCTGCTTTTCATCTCTTTGAATATTTCTTGCCAGTCCCTTCTAGCCCGCAAAATTTCTTTTGAGAAATCGGCTGACAGCCTTATGGGAACTCCCCCGTAGGTAACTGCTTCTGTGTTGCTGCTTTTAAGATTCTCTCTTTATCTTTACCTTTGGCACTTATGATGTGTTTTGGTGTGGACCTGTTTGGGTCCATCTTGTTTGGGACTCTCTGTGCATTCTGGACTTGCACGTCTGTTTCCTTCACCAAATTAGGGAAGTTTTATTTCATAAATTTTTCAAATAGATTTTCAATTTCTTTTTCTTTTTCTTCTCCTTCTGGCACCCCTATGATGCGAATGTTGGTTCACTTGAAGTTGTCCCAAAGACTCCTTGCACTCTCCTTGTTTTTTTAGATTCTTTTTTCATCTTGTTGTTCTGCTTGGTTGTTTTTCGTTTTTTTTTTCTTGTGTTTCATATCATTGTTTTGATTTTCAGCTTCATCCATTCTACTGTTGATTCCCTGTAAATTGTTTGTTTCCATTAGCATGTCCTTCATTTCTGCCTGACTCTTTTTAATGCTGATGAAGTACTCACTGAGTTCCTAGAGCATTCTTATAACCAGTGTTTTGAATTCTGCATCTGATAGATTGCTTATCTCCATTTTGTTTAGCCCTTCTTCTGGAGTTTTGGTCTGATCTTTCATTTTGGCCATGTTCCTTCTTCTCCTCGTTTGGCAGCCTTCCTGTGTTTGTCTGTGTATTAGGTAGAGCCTCTGTGACTCTTGTCTTGGTAGTGTGGTCTGTAGGGTCCAGTGGCCCAGCCTCCCCTATCACCCAAGCTGGGTACTCGAGGGGTGCTCTTCATGTGTGCTGAGTAACTCTCCTCTGGTAGTTGAGCTTTGGTTGCTATTGGCAGATCAATGGGAGGGATTTACCCAGACCAGTCAGCTGTAAGGATTGGCTGTGACCACTGACCACCGCCCTCTGCCCTCCGTGGAGCATCAGCTGTGCAGGGGCAGGGTAATGGTGCTCTGATGTGGTCTGCAGTTGTCCACTGGGTGCACAGGCTCTGGGGTTTCCAGGGTTGTGCAGGTCGGGGTCAGCCACCACCTGTGTTTTGCCCAGAACCACCCCACATGAGCTACAAAGCAACCTACAGATGGCTGCTACTTGCTCTGGGCTTGGAGATCCCTAGGAGGAGCCCAGCTGTGATTCAATGCTGGTTGCTGCTAATGCCATTCTTGCGGCCGCTTAGCCAGAGGTTTGGGACTGGGGGCAGGCCTGTAAGTTGGGTGGGGTGGGCCTCAGGTAAATGCCAAGGAGGGGCAAACAGTGGGAGCCACGTTGATGGACCCTTGGATATGGCTCCCACCTGCTGGATCTGTGGCTCTGTGTGGGGAGGGCTTGGAAAAGGCACAATGGCCTCTGTGCCTTTCTGTCTGGGAGAGAGCTATCCCCCAGCTCTCGCCCCAATGCAGACAGTTCAGTTCTTCCCTGTATGCCGCTGGTGCCTTTCAAACTGCTATCCTAGTGGTGCTGGAGTTCAGAGGGAACGCATCTGTGTAAGTTCGTTACTGGCCCTTTAAGAGGAACTACCAGGGAGTCCAGTAGTTTTTTTCACCAGCTCCAGTCCTATTTGGTTTTACAGCCAGAAGTTATGGGGCTTACCTTCCTGGCTCTGATACCCTGGGCTGGGGGGGTCTGGTGTGGGGCTGGGACACCTCACTCCTGAGATATCCCTCCCGAATTCTTATCCACTGCACATGGGCATGCGACCTGCCTGTTCTATGTCTCTGCGTCTCCTACCCTTCTGGATTGATGTGGTTTCTTTTGTTTCATAGTTGTTGGATTTACATAGTCATTGGGTTTACAATGGAAATTGTAGTTTAGTTGTAATTTCATTGTGGTTGTTCAGGGAGGCTAGCCATGTTTATCTACACCTCCATCTTGACCTGTGGGCTCTCCTTTTTATTTAAATGCACACTGATAAGACATCTGTCACAATAAAATCTAACAAAATTGTTTCGGATGATGTTGAAGACAGGGAAGTGCTACTAGAGCCATCTTGCAGGAAAACACCAAACAAACTTTTTGGCCAACCCAATAGATTAATAGTTTAGAATAAATTACAAAAGAATAATTAAAAATGCAAACTCATAGAGAATTAAACTATACTATAAGAGATTTAGATACTGTTCAGCTTTCCCATGCTCACTTTCTTCCTGTTTATATTAGACTGCGCTTAAACATCTTAAGATCCGGCACAGGATCAATCCAAAGCTAAACCAGACTTTTTACACACTTGCTGGTTTTGGTCTCCCCTTGTGCATGGAGATAATTGATTTAGCTTAAAAAATGTTACTACCAGTTTTTGCTTTACTAACTAATCAAAGATCTTCATATTGTCTTAATGTCAACCTATAAAGCAGAATAAATGTCAATAAAAATTAAAAAGTGGGTTGTCTCCAAATAATCTGAATTGTTTACTAAGTCACCTTATTAAATTTTTTTTTGGTGTGGGAATAGTCATGATTTATAATTCACTGAGAGTTACAAGAAAAACATATCCTGGGCTTAGTTTTTTTAGATAATACTGAAGTCATTTACACAGAGTATGCATTTCTATTAATTTAAGAAATCTTTTTTGAGTCTAATATTAGGAGAACAGCAGTCAGTGAGATAGTTTGGGGCATTGTAATACTTATTGATAATAAAATTTTAAATATATATAGACAGTTTAATAGAAGTCAGCACTGTTAATAGGTTTAAAATCTTATTTTTTTAATTTCATGAGTAGAAGTTTTAAAGCAAATTCTTAGAACTCTAATATTTACCCAGTGTTTGATTTTATCGTCATTTTTATCATTTTCTTTTCTATTTAGTATAGAAAACATTTAGTATAAAGACAAAGAGCTAAATGGGGTAATTTTCATGTGTTTCAAGTCAGTTTGAAGATTAGTAGATATAACAGTTAACCTGGGAATTTCATTCACTTTATTGAAGTTAGCCTAGGGATAGATTAGATTTGAAGTTATCTCTTCTCTCAGTTTTCAGCTGAAAAGGCTAACACCCTTCGAAGTTAAGCGATTAACTCATGGTAATATAACTAGTTATGGTCAGGTTGGGGTGATAACCTGACTCTGTCCCATTTTTCCCTTTTTTATGGTTTTTCCCCCACTCCTACCCCCTGAGCCCTCATACAGCCTCTCTAATGCATTATAATTTAGCTCCTTAAAATAATTTTTAAATCCAAGGTAAATAGTTATACTGGTGTGTCCTTGTTGAGATCATTGTGTTTCCTTTTAAAAACATGGTTCCTGCCCTGGCTGGTGTGGCTCAGTGGATTGAGTGCTGGCTTGCTAACCCAAGGGTTGTCGGTTTGATTCCCTGTCAGGGCACATGCCTGGGTTGTGGACTGGGTCCCCAGTTGCGGGCATATGAGAGGCAACCAGTGGATGTATCCCCCACACATTGATGTATCTCTCTTTCTCCTTCCTTCCCCTCTCTCTAAAAGAAAATAAATAAATAAAATCTTAAAAATATGGTTCCTAAAGATGTTGGTATATATTATACACACAAATTCACATATATTTGGGTGGGGGAGGTTCTTGAATTAGTCGAAGTCAAATAGATTTCTTTATTAATTCACTTTTTAGAACCTTTACTATCTTAACATGGATTGTGGCTTTTCAAGAGAGGACTGTTTGATCTTGGACCTCTTTTTAACAAGTGCCTTATGGGCCAATGTGATACAGAATATATGATTTCATATCTAAAATTAAACATACAATGGTATATCTGTCTTTGTATGGGAGAGAGGTCATTTTTAGATAATTAAGTTTTGTAACTTTTAAAAACTTTTTTTTACAAGAAAGCACAGATTTTGTTGGAAAATTTTGTGTATTTGGTAGTCTCATTTGTTATTTTCTGTTTTTAATTAGGTTTAATTAGATAATTGTGGTTTGTTTAATTTGGGGGATAAACTAAAAAATTTATTTTAAGAAAAGAGTTAGTCATGTACTTAGAAAATAATAAATGTGCGATGCTAAAGATGTGACCAAAGCAGTATGGTATACATGTAAAAATAAAATCTCGTTACCTTACAAAAATATTTCAAGGAAATTTAAGTTAAAAATGAGGATTTTGTTTTAAAGGTTAGTAGTGTATGTGTGCATAGGCATAATTTCAAAGTTTTTTTTCCCCCCCAGGTATCTCTTAAATATCCCAGGACCACTTGACATTCCAGCCCATTTATGTAAAGGGAATTTTGATGATGAAATGTTTAACCACCAAGTTCCTTATTTGTGGCTGATTTACTGGTGAGACATTATCTCCTGTCGAGAGAGATGTTGCATACTAGGCTTGCATTTGTTATTTATTATATACAGAATTACGAATTATGCTGTGTAAAAATCAGCCCCATGTTAAAGTCTTTGAAGCAAAATTGAAGGGATGCTAAGGTTTATACATTATTAAAGAAGAAAGATCAAAAGAAGGATTCCATTGTAATAATATCTGTAATGTTTAAAATATACTTTGTCATTCCCTTACCTAATAGAATTGAGCTATAGACATACAATGTTTTCCTTCATTTTTTAAACAGCCTTTGTCATCCTCTTCAATCAAGTATTAAAGAGACAGTGGAGGCATATGAGGCAGCATTAGGGGTGGCCATGAGATCTGATATAGTGCAGAAGATTTGGATGGAGTAAGTTTAGTTCCTCTTAATAAGAATGTTATTTGGAATAAGGGGATATGGTGGGTAAAGGGGTGATGGGCTTTCTTAGAGAATTACTAGCCTAATTATTCTAAATGAAAATATTTTTCTTTTGGCAGTTATCTTGTCTTTGCCAATAATAGAGCTGCTGGATCCAGGAGCAAAGTTCAAGAATTCAGATCGTTTACTGATTTAGTGAATAGATGTTTGGTTACTGTTCCTGCCCGATATCCCATTCCTTTTAGCAGTGCTGATTACTGGTCCAACTATGAATTTCATAATAGGGTAAGAACTTAAAACTTTTTTTTCTTTAGGTGTTTGCACCAAAGAAGGGACTTAAAAATGACAGCAAAACTTCTGTTCTATATCAAGAGAGCTTTTCCTAGGATCCTTTCCTAGCATTTACTATTAATCTCTTTTCTTAATTAAATTTACTGAGTGACATTGATTCGTGAGATTATATAATTTTCAAGTGTGCAATTCCATGGTACTGTTATTCTTGATCATGTGTATTAATCTCAATCCTAGGACAATCCCTTTAAGGTTCAGTTAAGTTAAAATGTACATTATTAGTTATGGTATATTTAAGAAAATTTAACATTGAAGCAAAATCGAAGAGGTGTTAAGGTTTAATACATGTTAAAGAAGAATCACCAAAAGAACTAATTGTAATTATATCTGTAATGTTTTGCTGGAATTTTACTGAATGAAGAATTCTGTAATTTCACAGTAAATAAGAATGGAATTAACACAATGTAGCTGCTCTTTTTGGTAAATTTTGTCAAGGAAATTGGGCATAAAAAAAGCTGGAATCAGATGCTATTTAGAATTTTAACAGTAGATTCTAACTAATGATATATATATAAATAAAAGATTATTTTCTTTTAAGTGATGGGAGGTATTTTTCAAAAAACTTTCAGAGACCTTTTTCATTCAGCGCAATGGAGGCTAATGTAGACTAAAAGCTCAATGTAAACTAAAACATACATGTTTTACTATTTTTTGGTAGGGTGATTTTATTGCTAATCAGGATAACCAATTATTATGCTTTGTACTTCTATGCCATTCTTTATCCCAGGATCTCAAACCACTTTATGGACATTAAGTCATTTACACACGGGCATTCCATGAGCAAGATTTGGCAGGTATTATTAGCCCTATGACTTGCCCAGCTATACAGCAAGTAAAGGTAGACTCAGGAATGAAAACCCGGACTTCTGGCTTCTTGTCAGTGTTCCCAGTCCATGGCTGTCATCACTAGACCATATTTCCTAGTTCTTATTTGGAAAATCACTAATAAAATTAATGGTAGGAACTGTAACTCATAGCCTCATGCATTATTATAATTTATACATTCATGTCTTAAAGACCATTTTGGTTTTCTCATTGAAACACATAGGTAATTGGATTTTACATCTCGTTGCATTTATTTTTCCTCTCCCCTCAATGTTTTCAGGTTATTTACTTTTATTTGAGTTGTGTTCCAAAGACCCAGCATTCCAAAACCTTGGAACGGTTTTGCACAATTATGCCAACTAATTCCGGACTTGCACTGAGGTAAGAAAAAGTAAAATTCTTTTGGTTGTCAGCCCAATAGTATAGGCTTTTAATATAAAATTATTCTTAAGTTTGGTAAGAACATTCTCTTCTTTCACTACTTCATTGATATATAAGACTTCAGTTTTAGAGTTGTTAAGCAATAGATAGCTATGCATGTAAAAGACAGTATAAAAGTCTGGGTACATCAGAAAACTGCAGGTTTACAAGGGGGCATATAATTTAGTAAAGTTCATCTATATTTCCTAAGCACATACTGTCTGTTCTTAGCACACCTGTTGAATATTATAAGCACTAAGCATGTTTTACATGACAAAAGAACATTACTTAAGAGATTTTGAAAGTGTTATAAAGATAAGTAGCCAACTATATATGTATATATTTTGGTTTCTGTGACTTATTTCCAGGTAGATCAATTGATTTCAAGTATTAGCATGCACCAGGAATCAAATGGGGATTCTTGAACTTGAGCCCTCAAATCACAATTGAGAAACATTTATCTAGAGATTTCATACATTCAATTAGGAGATTTTTGAGCATTTCTTTGTAGCTTTTCTTCTCTGATAGAGAAAACCCATTGCTACCCGCAAGACTTTGCTTTTTAATTCCAAAGTTACCCTACATGCTAGTGCTTTGGCTTCTCATTGTGCAGTCTTTCTCACTGCATGACTTACGTCTTATGTTTCTAAGTTTTTTTATGAATTAATTATAAGGTACCTAAAATATTTATTAAATCTCCCTTTTTGTTTCAAAGTATTTACATTCCACTTAGCTTGCATGTGGGAAAATGGTATGAGATTGGAAAACATTTAAAGGTCTAAGGCTTTGACAAAAATAGCCATAGAGTTTTAGAATAAAAATTGTTAGAAAGCATGCTAATCTACAGAAACTACAGAAACTTGCATTATGGAATGTTACTTTAATAAAACATGTGAAACAGAAAATGTGGTCGTTTTTGATTAATTTCTGTTAACGCTAGGCATTTTCTGGGTAAAACTCCACTTTGTTTTGATACTTATTTCCTTGTCCTTTTTTCCAAAATAGAGAACTTTTAGTCACTGTACTTACATTTTATCTCAAAAAATATTCACAATTAAGTACACTTGTTTAATAAAGAGAGAAAAATACCAGGAACTTGCATTAATGTACGAAGTCATTATTTTAGAAAACTGGGGGGAGAGGGCAGGTGAAGTATAATTTGGAGAGAATGCTTTAGTATCCTCTAGGACTACATGGCCCTTATTTTAGTTTGTTGAAGATGCCATGGGTCTTGACTAGACCTCTTGCTAGTTTGCATGTTCCTGTGTCAGGGTAATTTTTATAAGAGGCACTCTACAAATACTTGCTGAATAGCCGTGATGGAGTGTAAATGACCGGAAATTTTAAGTCCTCAAACATTCTGCTCATAGAGCACATTTGGGGTTCCCTACACTTGCAGTGCTTTTCATTTTCCTGAATATACTTTGCAGGCTACTTCATCATGAATGGGAAGAAAGCAATGTTCAGATTCTGAAACTTCAAGCCAAGATGTTTACATATAATATCCCAACATGCCTGGCCACCTGGAAAATGTAATGCAACAATCATGTACATATTTTTATAGCTATTGCTTTTATTTGTAAGTTTTGCTCCAGACAGGTAAATTTTAAATGCCATCTATTATTTTTTTGTTTGTTTGGTTTTTCCTGGACAGATCTTTAATTTAGATTTGTTTTTGACACTTGCTGAAGTTTTATACTGAGAGTGAGGGGAGTGTTCATTAACAATTGTTTTTAAAAGCAAAATGGATAGAGTTGTAATTTTTCTTCAAGGATAACATTTAGATAACAATACATCAAACACATAAATCTATTGCATACATTTTAAGACTATCCCTTTTGAAATTCAGGGATTTCCCCCACTTGTAGTGTGATGTTCTGTTTCTTTTAAAGGTAATAGTGCCAGGTATTTTTTACTAGTAATTATGAGTCTTTTTCTTGAACGTCATTTATGTTCAAAACACTGGTCTGCTTTATTCTTGTAAAGTTGATAAAAATTGTTGAATTTTTCTTTTCACTATAGGTTACCCTCCTTGGAAGTTTAGCCTGTTACTTTCAGGAAGTTTTGTACTCAGATTCCCACAGTCAGTATTCTGCCAGTGGTAGTATCACATTTTGTTCAAAGATATATAAATTTCTTTTCCCTTTTCTATATTCTTATTTTTTTTCTTAGAGCCATTGCTGCTGAGATTGTTTTAAAGGGACAAAGAGAGGTAAGCCATGATTGACTATCAGATGGGTCACTTTTTTTAAGCTATCCCGCCCCTTTTGTTGACTTCCCAATTTAAAAGGAATGCAGCATAGAAGTTAACATTCCAAGAACTCTCTAAATGTTTGGAAACTCCCAAACCCAATGTAACCATTTTGTCTTGAATGTTACCATATTATGAAGTATTATTCAAATGGTATTATGAATGTGTTTTTCATCACGTTTCCTGATGGGATTGTGTGTATATCTATCTTATAGGTCCACCGTTTATATCAGAGAGCCTTACAGAAGTTACCTCTTTGTGCATCACTGTGGAAAGATGTAATGCTTTTTACCTTTTATTTTATCTTGAAGTTTTCCTATGAATTTTCTGCATGTGCCATATCCATTGATGTGGTAATGCTCAGAATCTAGCTAAGTCTTACTTCTGTGCTTCCCTGTCTTTTGCAGCAACTGTTGTTTGAAGCTTCAGAAGGAGGTAAAACTGATAACCTGAGAAAACTAGTTTCCAAGTGCCAAGAGATTGGAGTCAGCCTAAATGAGCTCTTAAATTTAAACAGTTAACAAAACAGAAAGCAAGAATCACTGAACACTGGGTGCGCAGTCAGTTCTAAGTCCTTAAAATAATTGCCAAAATTATTTGAATGATCCTTCAAGATTAGGCTGATCCCTGGCTAAGGTCTGTGTAATACAGACAAGCATTACTGATCATATCAAGTCCCCTACAATATCCTGTCCTCAAAATCGGAAGCAATGAACATGACCCTCTTCGGCTGGATAAATGAACTTCCTGTTTGGTCTGCCTCTAGGCCCTGCCAGATTCTCATAACATCATGTACGTAAGTATAGTTCCTCAAAGTGACTGACATATATTTAATTTTGCTTTGTTTTTGTTTTTATTTTTTACTTTTCCCCCTTTATGTTTTACTAGTCCTGATTCACTTGACACTCTGATGCCTGAGAGATTCTTGTTTGGGATTTAATTTCCAGGGCTGAGTTTACAGTAAAAAGCAGGCAGTCCCTTTTAGTTCTTCCTCTTTAAACCTTTTGAGATTCTTCATTTCAGGATTTAACCTTAAGCAGTCCATCTTAAGGAAAGTGTAACTGCCATCCATGGCCACAAGTCTGCTAGTTGCACTTGAATGCTCTAAGAGGGTTGTTTATTGCCCTTTCTCCGTTCTGGACTCCTTGCCGAGACTGTTTAACTTGAAGATTAAAGAAACTATTGCAAATGCCAGTGCATCAGAACCTAAGAGTGGTCAAATATTATGTGCAATTTTTTGTAACGAAATTTTAATTTATAATAAAGTTTAACAGTTTAAAGAACAGTTAATATTTGAACTGCTTTGTATTGAAATACTACTTTGTAGTATTAAAGTTGTTTATAAACAAAATATTTTTTTAATATAACTTTTAAAAAAATGTTGCTGTCTTTATTCACTTTTTACACCCTGGTGGGAAAGGGCTGAAGTAGGAGATAGGCATATTCACTCTAACTGTCTCAATACTCTCTTATTTTGAACCTGCTTTCCCCCAAAAAACATTCCAGTGACTTTTATTTACAAGGAGCTGGTTCTGTTATGTTTTGAGGACAGTGAACAGTTAGGTTTTCACTGCAGCCAAATTCCTTGTTCTTAAGACCACAGTGTTTAGATAGGATCTCCCAACTGTAGTTTGAATGATTTGTTTAGTGACATGCTGTCTTATGTTGAATATTAGTATGACCAAATTATAAAGGAGAACTTGCTTTTTTATTTTGTTTTAAGTCTGTATTTGTATTGAGTTGTTTGCACCCCGTTAGAAAAATTGTTAATGACACACACACAGCATAACTAATCTGGTCTTACTGCTACAATTGCAGAGCTGCAGCTCCATGAAATACTAGGCAGATTTGTACATCTGTACATTTGTATGATGTTTGTCAAAATGAAACCGTATTTGAGGCCCTACTCCGTGCCTACTAGACAGTGCATATTTGGCTAGTAAGACCTGTTTGGTTACGTTAAGAGTGGAACTCATTTGTCTAGTGTCTTTTATTAAACCAATAAGAGGCTAATTAGTTTTTCTCCAAAACCAAAGACATTTGGGTGGAAGATGATATTCCCAGAGGGGTATTTCTCCATTGTATACATTTAACTATTTACTCTTGAACGCTTTTCCTGCTCTATTTGAAAATCATTGTTTGGTGCTTGGAAAAATATTTCTAGCCTCTTTCTCCATAGTTTTAACAGTTTTGATGTTAACTGAAATGTCTCAATAGTTCTTTTGGAGACTGCTAAGTTTTGATTTTTTTTTTTTATTCCAAAACCTTCCATTTGTTTCATTAACATTTCCATTGGCAGTAACTTTCTCCCCTTTTTGAAAAAATACTTTCATTGGTACATGTAACTCCAGTTCACCACATGAGCTGTACACTGTAACAACTCCAGGGATAGCCATTTGCATGTCATACGCATTCGTGCAGACAGAGCCCCCCAGCATATGCTAACCAGCTGTTTCTTTTTCGATCAGTTGTCATATTGCTATTTAAAAACATGAAGCCATCTTATATAGAAATTATATTGCCTTAAAGATACCTCTTAGGTTGCCTTTTCTTCCTGTCATTTTACAAGCTTACTGTAACCTATACAGAAAAATAGCAAACACTGCTTAGGAATGAGGTTTATGTTTCTGTCTTCCATATTTAGTTTTACTTGTTTTTTAATGAATGCTTTCAACAAGTAACAATAACGATATTAAATAAAACTTGGGGTTAAAGTTGATAGTTATTGTAGTAGTATGAATATAATATTTAACATACTGTATGACTAAATCTTTGAGCAGAGAAATATACAGTGAGGAAAGATTAATCACTGAGAATTGCAGTCCCTCCCCTACTCCGGCCAGTGGGGAGAAAAAGCACAAAAGAGGCATTTTTAAACCGTGGGGTTTTTATCGCTGATAAAGGAAAATTGTGGGGTATTTTTAGCGTTTTTCTTCATTTTAAAGAACAGCCTAATATTTCTATTTGCTTTTTAACGGAAAGTGGACCTTGTAACATTGTTGTCACTGGATTATCTTAAGGCGGTTTGCTTTCAATTAAAGGCCATATAAACCTACATCATAAAGCAAGCTAGAATCTCCAGGTGCAACATCTAAGAGCTACAAGCACTAAGCAGACAAGCAAAAGGTGATTAAGACTGACAACAAATATAGAGGGACTTTATTGAAGATTGTAGTTCAAATATTTATTTTTCAAGGTTGTTGAAAAAGTAGGAACATGTGGCTATAATACAAAGCAGGGCCAATATTCTTGCTTAAAGCTGTCTCATGTTCACAGATAAGTCATAATTTCCTTAAGTCTGCTTTCATATCTGTGTATTAACATTAGTGTGAAGGAAGAATGGGGAAATTCAGTTTTAGTGACCTTTCAGGTTTGAGGATTATGCTTCTTAGGACAAATTAATTATTCAGAGAATTTTAGAACAAGAACTGTTTAGGAAAAGGCAGATTTCTAAGGAAAAGTTTTGATACTGTTTCTTTTTTGTCCATTATTTTATAGTTTTATAATATATCTGTTTTTTCAAGATGTGCTTATTAATGTAGGTGGTAAATCTGAGTTGAAAAAAATTGTTTATTTCTTTTTTGAGGTCTCCATTCCATACACCACCAAAAAGTTTCCTCACTTGTTAATAGGTTTTCTTCAATTGTGTGTTTACTCTTTGGGGGGCCAGTGAAGAGCCACCTAGGGACACGCTGTCCCACTCTGCCCTTACTCCAGTCTCCCGTCACCGATCACATCCCCTCCTCAGTAATAGCTATGCATTGCTGCTTGAGCAGTACTTGTTTGAGCTACCTGCAGCAAACCTGAAAAGGTTTCTCGACTTTTTTCCTTCCTGACATCTTTGAGGTAGATAATAGAAAGCTCTATCTGTCTTTCATAAATGGTCAAATGGGTGTAGGACTTGTCTCCACTTTTCACTTAGTGGCCTTCACAAGAGGGACCCACAATGCATTTTCAGAGTTCCCACACTGGGAAGTCACACGTTTTTTCATTCCAGAATCAATTTGAGCTCTCCTAAACACTCAATACAAAGATGAATAAAGAAGGCCCATAATCTAAGGAACAGAAGAGTACATGCCAAGGAAGTGTTTCCACGGGAGCTCTAAATCAGGGTTGGAGGTTGGGAACATCTTACTGGATGAAAGTGAATTACTTAAGACATAAAATAAGAGGGAAGAAAAATTGAGGGCAATAATGCCATTTTCAAAAAGTATTTGCCACTTACACTTGAATCTTGTAGAAGGGTTTGCATATGTTTAGAAACCTGTACATTGCCAAAAACCAAAAAACCCCCAAAAATAAAACCCAAGCTTCCCAAAGCTGCTTTGGTTTTGTGCTAATTCATTCACAACTGATAGTTTATGAGACATGATGAGAGATATGACACTCAAAACTCCATAGCAGCTGCATCTGTACAGAAGAGAGACCATTTGGGGCGTGCTGTGCGTGGAAGTCCATGTGAGCAGGACTGAGTAGGAGTCAATCATACCAGTTTAAACAGCCTTAATGTGGAGAACCCGATTGGCATTAGTGGCAATCTGATTGCTGCTACTGTTTTTCTTTTGTCCCCTAACTTCTTGAGTAATGCATGAATAAAATGCTACTTTCAACATTCACTAGTACAACTTTTGCAGAGCCCGGTTTCCGTCCCAGTTAAGTCTTTAAACTAATTTTTCCAAATGACACATTTTAGCCCAATACTAGAATTTTTTTAATGTGGAACTCAGTAATGACAAATAAAATAGTTCAATTGAAGAGCAAAAGAATTTGCATGAGCTTAAAAGGAATATGTGCTTCCTGCTTTCACTCAGAAGATTCACAGTATCTGAGGCCAATATGATTGGTCTTAAGTGATGAGATTGTGGTGAGTGCTGGTTGGTCTGGATTTTTTTTCCCTCCAATATAAAATTAAAACACTGCACAGAAGATAGTGAATAGAATGCTAAGAATACATGAGTGAGTAGTATCACAAATAGCATAGAACAACAAATACTTCTTTGCAAGACTAATACATTTTGGAAGCTAACCAAAAAGCAAATGAGTATGACTCTTCAAGAGCCATATTCTATGAATTTAAAAAAGTCTAAATCCAGACATGAACACTGTTTGCACAGCTGTTATAAAAGAATATACAGCATTTGTCCCTTGCTTGGTGATTTGTAAGATTCAAGACAGTCAACTCAGTCAAAATCAAAGATGGGTTTACAATGTTTGGTCGAACAAGCAAATTCAATCTTGCAAATGTTTTTTACCTAGTGATGGAAGCCTTATGAAAGGGAACGATAGCCAACAGCCTAAGGGGGGTGAGCCAATTAGGAAGAGTGATAGAGGACTGGGAGCTGTTTGCAGTAATGGAGATAATCAGGGCATCTGCTGCCAAGACCAAAACAAACACTCAACTTGGCACATCATATTGTCAAAAACGAGACTGCCTGTGGGTAGGGTTGGCACTTCATGCTGGTTTGAAATGGAGCTACAAAGAAATAGTTTCGGGGCATAAAAGGAGTGTGAACCAATGTGAGTAATGAAAAAAGAGCATGATCTAAAAGATCTGGGTATTAGATGTAGCTCCACTAACTAGCTGTGTAATCGTGACATGCCATTTCATTGCTCCTTGTCTGTTTCCACATCTACAAAATACGGAAATATGTGCACTTACCTCACAGGTGTTGAGAGATCATATACTAGAAATTATCTTTAAAAAATAAGTAATCCACTTTTGGATAATTTTCCCAAAGAGGGCAAAGAGATGCTACAAAGTGATGTTTGCTTTTTCTGGACGTAATCTCATTACCATCATTTGGAGCACATGGCCCTACCAATCCTCAAGCATGAGTTACTGTCTCTTAAGAAACGCAGCAGAAAACACTGCCATCTAAATTCAGTGGACCATTTCTGGTCTCACTGTCCAAAGTAACAGGTAAAACTGCCTGTTAGCAGATAGTCTTAACTTGAAGTCAAATGGGGTCAATATGAAGATTTTAATGTAATGAGGCCCAACCTGGCGGAAGCTCTGGTCCTAGTGAAGGAAAGAAAAATCACAGAATGTAGAGCAGAGGATAGTTGGTAGTAGTCACTTTGATGTACCCATAAAAGCAATGCGATCTATTCCTGGGGCGTGGGGAGGAAGGGAAGAAGAGTTATAAGTCAAAAAGCCAGGAGTAAGATCCAGGGCTTCCAGTATATTACAAATGAGCCTTCTATGTTAGGACTGACAAAAAGGAAAATAGCAGTGGCTTAGGCAAGATAGAGTTTTCTCAAGTCAAAATCCAAGTAGATGGACTAGGGCTGACTGGTACAGAACTCCATGGTGGCAAGAGACCTAGGAACCAAGTGTCTTGTTGCTTTGTCCTGAGACCTCAAGAGTGCTGCCAGGGCCCAGCTGAAGTAGTAGGGACTGAAATTGAACCCATGATCAGCATATCAGGCATCCTAGGGCACTGGTTGAATTGGCCTGGGGGAAGGGTGGAAGGGGGGATTTAAAAAATTCACACAGGGTTTACCTGGGCCCCAAGTTTTATAGGGAAGGTGGGCGTTTTTCTAAATTGCACAGCAGCTCTGTGGGTGGTGACCCTGACAATTCAAGATGGCTCTTCCAGTCCCAACCCTTTTGTTTACATTCCACTTAGCAGGAAGGGAAAACAAGGAGGACAAACCTCACTTAAAATACTTCCAACAAGCTAAACACCCCATCTGCTTTTGTCCTGTTGTTCAGAACATATACACTTGGCTACTGCAGAGGAGGCTGGGAAGTGTCTTTATTTTGGGTGGTAATGTGGACAGCAAAAATTCAAGAATGAAGGACAGAATACATATTTAGGAACAGCAAAACATCTCTGCCACACCACCATCAAATAGGGTATACAATATAGAATGAGGTTAGTGGCTTGAAACTAGCTTGTTCTAATCCCCCTAAAAAACTTTCTAATGGTGAACCATGAAAATATTCCACTTCTCAGCAGGCCCTCAGGTAGTGAAATAACTTTCCATTACTTGGGTACCATTTCCCTTTGAAAAGAGATTGCATCCTTCTGCTTCAGGTGATGTCCCCTTCCTAATCAGCCCCGTGCATTTTCATGCAGAATGTCTCACAATGAACCAGACAGGTAACCAACCCACCCCACTTTCCATCCCATTGTCCATAAGCTATTAAAATTGAAAAAAAAAAGTGCAGAAGAGATACTGTTGTCCATCTCCACTGAATTTTGGCTCGAATAGATACCTCCAGTCATATGTGAAAAATATTTAAACTTTATACCTCATTACAAAGGTATTCAGAGGAAAAACAATAGTGATTATAGCAGGCAAAATCAGGTACTCAATCTTTTTCGAATTGTAACAAAGCAACAGGTCAAGAATTTGTGTTGTTCTATTGGGAAATAAAGTTATGTTAATCAGAAATAATGACATTTGGTCTACTTTAGATCAAAGGCCTTCTCCATAACCCAGAGGGCCAATTCTGCTCGTTAAGACAAAAGCCTTGGGTAAAAAGTACAAGGTTGTTTTATTCTTTTTTTGTGGGCCACTTCCTTATTGTTGTTTCCAATAAACTCAGCGGTTAGCGAATTTTAACCAAAATGTCAAGCAAGATCTTTTTCTACTATGGAATAGAGATTTAAAATTTGACTAATCAGATAAGTACCAGACACACACGAGTTGCAAACCCTTTCAATGAAAATGAAATCTTTCCTATAATATGTCTCTATACACCATTTTACTCTTGATTTTTACAATTAATTGGAAAACAAACGTTGTTGACAGATGCAGTATACTGTGGGTATTTATTAACACCATTTTACAGATGAGCACTTCGAGGACAGGATGTGAACAAACTTGCCCAAGGTCACACAACTGCTAAGGGTTAGAACTGGGATTTGAACCTAGGCCACCTGGCCTCCGAATCTGACGGTTCAGCCACTATGTTATATTCCTCCTCAAAGTAACCACTCAGTGCATGTTTACTAAACAATCGAATTAATCTACATGTGTGCTACACAAACTCTTTGTAGACAAATGTAAACAAAGAATGGAGATGTCTACAGAGCTCTATAAATATTTCTCCTAGTCAATGCTTTAGCCAAGATTTTCACTCATTTTTCTTTAACTTGGAATAAAATTTCTCCTTTCTGCCTCCACAACTCTGCTTTTCTCTGCACTAAGGATTGCTACCTTTCTTTTCCTTTGGTTTCCTGTTCTCTCTTGCCTTAGAGGAGATAGCTCAATCCACTCTTTCCCCTGGCAGGTTAAAACACACCTCTGAGCCCCATCTCCAGAGCTGTGATTCAGTATTCAGTAGGTCTGGAGTGAAGCCCGAGCGTCACGAGAGTTGCTCAAAGAAATGCCTCTGAGATCCAGCTTCACTATTTACTAGGTACACGATCAAACCTTTGATCAAAATTCTGTGCTACAGCTTTCTCATCTGCAAAACGGGAATGCTGACAGGACCCGCCCCTTAGGCTTGCCTCCTAATTAAATGAGCCATTGCACATGAAAGCACTTGATACTGCCTGGACTAATCAAGTCTCCAATAAAAGGTTAACTATCATAGTAAGCTGCACATTTCAGATATGCAACTGCTTAAAATATATTTAACGATAAATTAAATGCTATTAGCAATAATAAAAGTATTCCTCATTCATAATATTTCCATTTTCAGTAGAGGGAAGCTGCATTACTATAACTGTGCTGGCCTCTCAACTCACTCAGAGACTTTTCCCAGGGCAGCAGGAATGATAGATCTTACTGTTTTTTAAAACTCTCAACCCAAGGACGTTCCCCCCTCCTCTGCCATTTCTTTTAGAAAGAGAGGAAGGGAGAGAGAGAAAAACATTGATGCAAGGGAGAAGCATCGATTGGTCGCCTCTCCTATGGACCCAACTGGAGATTTAAGTATGTGCACCGACCGGGAATCGAACCCACAACCTTTTGTTTACAGGACGACGCTCCAGCCAACTGAGCCACACCAGCCACGGTGGAATGATAGATCTTATTGACAAGTTTGGGAGAGGCACCTGGCCTGCTTGGGTAACCCGTTTTCTTTTTTAAAAATTTGGAGCTAGGAACCATCGACTCTGCTGCTCCATGGAGTAATTATAGAGAGCCTGGCCTCCATGTGGGGAGGCTGCGGTCATGAAATGCTGCCTGTGAAAAGAAGATGGCTCACTCTGGAAAGCTTACATACTGAGATATTTAAGCCACAGTCTGCAACATTAAGTTTATTAGAAAATGTGACAGGTCGATCACACCTGTCTTATTTTTAGCTCACTTCTTTAGAACTCAGGCCAAGAGAAAGGATGCTGGTTATTGGAATCCTTCGAATCCAATATGAGGTTTGAGCCTTCAGTAATGTAGTATTTTGTCCCTGGCAGATTACTGAGGTTTATAGAGACTGTGTCCACAGATGAATGTATGTTTTTATACAGACTGTCCTGGTATTAAGCAAGTCTGGCATTTGAAAGCTAAGAAAAGACCAGGTCGTTTGGAAAACATGGCATCACAGAACCTTCTGGAGATAAAATCTGTACCCAGTAGTCCCAGGAAGGTAACTCCAAGGAACCGTGGTTGCTCTGTGTGTGTGTGTGTGTGTGTGTGTGTGTGTGTGTGTGTGTGGTGGCGGGGGTGGGGAGGTGCTTTGTGAACATGGGAATAAAACTGCCTTCTCAGCTGCTATCCTCACAGCCCAGCTGCTTCAGCCTGAAGGATTGAGTTTAAAGCAGAAAGCATCGTGAAGGGTATGGGGAGAAATCATGTCCCCCCCCACCTTCTGGCGTTTCCTTCCATGTCGGGGAGCTCCATTATAGTAAAACTGACAGCATTCTGTCCTCCCATGGACTTTTCCTGTGAGGAGGATGAGCAACCTATCTTCACAGAATTTTTAAGAAATAGCTCTTCTTTCCTCTATCAGTGCTCTCAAGGTTACATTTGGTTCTGTTCCTCTCTGCTGTTATTTCATGGCAACACATACCTAAGAGGAGAGGTCTGTGGTAGTCCAGGGTAATTAATATAATAAGCCAACAAGTAACTACCGTAAACGGAGGAGAAAATGGTGACATGCGGAGGGGTTGGTGGTTCATTGCTGTATTTCCTCATATGTCAGTGGAACCTGGGGGAGGCAGGGAAAAAAGGTCTTACCCAGGCACGTGGAAGAAACAGTACAGCTGTGCTGAAAACCATTTTGGCCTGGCCGGTTCTCGGTTCATTGGAGCGTCTTCCCGTGCACTGAAAGGTCTTGGGTTCAATTAGCAGTCAGGGCACATACCCAGGTTGCGGATTCAGTTCCCATTCGGGCCATGTATGGGAGGGAACCAATTGATGTTTCTCTCTCACATTGGTGTTTCTCTCTCTCTCTCAAATCAATAAATGTATCCTCAGGCAAGGATTTAAAAAAACATTTTGGACAGCGGACATAGGCATTTTAGTTGGAGAGAGCTTGCTTGAGAGTGACAATAACTTCAACAAAAAGCCCTTTACACTAGCTCAAGTGAAAAATGGGGTTGGTTAGTTGAGAGCATACAACAAGCAACATCATGGACACTCCTAAAAACAAGATGAAAAGTACAACCAGGCCACCCAGGAAATGGAAATTTCCAGAAAGTCCATCTTTCATTGGACTGCCTGCCACCTGTTCTTTCTGCTTGTTATATCTTCTGTTTTTCTCTGCAGAGTGGCTATTTCTGCTTCCAAAAATTTAAATGTACACATAATTTTGGCTTCTCAGGGTGTCAGTGCTAGCCAAAATTCTGTTTGATCTTTCAGTTCAAGCCACCATCCCATTATCATCTGACTTAGACTGTCTTAGTGTCCTAATTCCAAACCCTTTGGAAGGAGGATCTAATTGACCTGGCTTGGGCCAAGAAGAATTTAATAGGGGTTGTGGCTGGGAAGCACTTGCAAACATGAGGCATGCCTGGGCTGGACAAGTACCTCCAATTTGTCTCCTTTAGTAAGGAAAATCAAAAATAGTCACCCATGCAGGGCAGGCCAAACAAGAGCCCCCAGAATCCTTCTAAAAGACCCTTGCCCATGGGTGCCTGCAGAGGTAGGTGACCCTGGCTGGTTGTTTAAGCATAGATAGTTCGGGTTTTGATCATGTGACCCTGAGTGCCTCCTCTCACCCCACCAGTAATTGAATCAGAAGAGGTCATGTGACCAAGAGATAGCCTATCCATTGTTCAGACAGTGACCTGAGTTGGCCTAGCCCCCAAAGCTCTACCCCACAGAGACAATGATCAATCAAATTCTTTTCCTTCTGGAGTTGGAGTAGAAGCTACAGAAAAAGACAAGGCAATAGTAGTGAGGGTCCTAAAGTGAAACTTTGGGGAGGTGGGGTCGCTTTGGGGGTACAGTGGGCTGAAGTCATGAGTAATACCAAGTTATAAATGAAAAAACTATGAGTTAGAGAAGTTACAGAACAAAGATGGCAGCAATAGAAGTGGTTGAAGCAAAACCAAAAAACCTGGGTTACTCTAGTGGTGAGAGATCCATAAATGAAGAGGTATCAAGAATTCCATTCCTAGAGCTAGGTTGGAGCCTTCCAGTTCTCCAACACAACAGTGAGGTCCTGAGTGAGGTCAGTCCCACTGTCCCTGTGTTCCCCTGAGACTCTTGTTCTGTTTGCCATGTGTGTCCTGCTAATTATTCTTCACACCCCTTCACTACTTATGATCAAGGAAGCCTAACTAACCCCAGTTACCGAACATGTCACCTCTGTATTCTAATATGTACAGCCTAGGATTGAAAATAGAGGGAAGGAAGAAGAAAGACAAAAAGTGAATGAAAGACAGATGTATAAGGACTTGAAAGAGCTAAACAGAAAAATGGACAAATGGAGTGTCAACTTGGATATCTGTCCATGCTTTTTTGGCTGGTATATTCTGTGACTTTATGCTGTGACTCTTTGGCTTCCTCAGCCTTTACCTACCCCTCTCACTACCTGGGGAGAGAGCAGAAAAGATGGACTTCAAACCTGCTATTGAGACAGGCTAGTTGGCCAGGGAAACTGAGGCAGATAAATGGCCAAGCAGCTTACAGCCATCTAGTAAATCGCAAAATCCTATCTTCCCTAACCAAGGACACTTAATAATAAATGGTTTATGACCCTGGCTGGATACTCAGTTGGTTGCAGTGTCATCCTGGTACGTCCAGGTTGTGGATTTGACCCCATGTCAGGGCACATACGAGAATCAATCAATGAATGTAAAAATAAGTGGAACAAATTGATGTCTCTCTCTCTCTTCCCCCCTTCCTCTTTCTGGAAAATAAATAAGTAAATATATAAAATTTTGTAAAGAGTAAAGGGATTACACTTCTCCTGAACTAGAGGATAAATAGCTTAAATCATCCTACTCAGGGAGATAGATAGCAGAAACCCAGTTAGTGCCATTTGTGCCAACCACGCCCAAGGGCTAATGAAGTCAGGGGAATGAATCTCATTTTGGTGCATCAGCATAAAGCTGACGAGTATTTTACTGAGATCCTCCCCTAAGGCCACCCCTACACATCAGCCTTTAAAACTCTCATGATGAAGGACCCTCATGCTCCTTCCCTCTTGGGAGCATGCCCACACCTTTCCTTTCCCCTCCTTCTTCCCCCCAGGTGCATTACCTTTGCCTTTCTCCTGGACTCCAAAGGCTCTTCTTTTGCTTCTGTGACTTGTTTCCTGAGCTTATGCAGCCCACCTGGCTGACTTCTACTACCTGTGCAACTTTCTAAATAAACTTTATCTTATAGTTTGAGTTCTCGGCTCTGAGTTCTTTCTTTGTAGAACTCAAGAACCAAGGTCCAGTTTCACAGCCAACACCACAGGTAACACTATAAACTTGGAGAGTTGCTACTGTTTCATCAGTACCTTTAGGGAAGAATCGGAGGCAATCAAGAGCTGAAGTCTCTAACAAGAGGATTTATGGGCCAGGTCTTTATCCTTCATCATCACTGAATGACTGACCGAATATCCATCACTCATGACACACAGCTATGTGTTCTAGGTTTCAGAATGTTCATTTAAGGTTTTACTGCCTTCCCAGCAATTTACTAAATCCCTAAAATTTCTTCTGCAATTTTGATACTAATTCCAATGCCTGGATCCCCACACCACCTCTTCAGACGCCAATTGCAAGTCCTAGGTTGTTACCCGTGGATCTGACAAACTGGCTGTAGGTGGGGCAGTCCAAAGACCCTTCCTTGGGTTCAAATAATTTCCTAGAGTGGCTCACAGAACTCAGAGAAGTATTCTACTTACTAAAGAACTGGTTTATTATAAAAGGATATAACTCGAAACAACCAGATGGAAGAGATGCACAGGGCAAGGGATGGGGAAAGGGCAGGGAGCTCCGATATCCTGTCCGAGGGCACTACTCTCCGCACATCTCCACATGTGCACCAACCAGGAAGCTCTCCGGATTTTGTCCTTTAGGACTTTTTAAAAAGATTTTATTTATTTATCTTTTAGAGAGAGGAGAAGGGGGGGAGAAAGAGAGGGACAGAAACATTAATGTGTGGTTGCCTCTCATGCGTCCCCTAATGGGGACGTGGTCAGCAACCCAGGCATGGGTCCTGACTGGGACTCAAACTGGCGACCCTTTGGTTTGCAGGCTGGCACTCAATCCACTGAGCCACACCAGCCAGGGCTATCCTTTTCAGCCAGGGCTGTCCTTTTCAGCCAGGGCTGTCCTTTAGTTTTTTATGGAGGATTCATTACATAGGTACAAATTATCCAATCATTGGCTGTTGGTGATTAAACTCAATCTCCAGCTCCTCTCCCCTTCTTGGAGTTGGGGGTAAGATGGGATGGGTAGGAGAGGGGGTGAAAGTTCCACCCCTTTAATCACAGGGTTGGTTTCCCAGGAAATCTTTAGGTGACCTAGGGGCTTCCTAAAATTCACCTCATTAACATAACAAGAGACATCTTCCTGACTCTCATCACTTGGGAAATTCAAAGGTTTTATTTATTTATTTATTTATTTATTATTTTTATCCTTACCTGAGGACATTTTTTCATTGCTTTTGGGGGTGCGGGGGGAGAGAGAGTGGGGGGAGGGACGGAGAGAGAGAAACAGCGATGTGAGAAAGACATCAATTGGCTCTCTTTTCTTATGGGCCCCAACCAGGGACTGAACCCGCAACTTGGGTATGTGCCCTGATCGGGAATCAAACCCATGACCTTTCAGTCCACGTGATGATGCTCTAACCAATTGAGCCACACTGGCCAGGGTAGGAAGTTCAAAGGGTTTTAGAAACTCTGTGCCATGAATGGAGACCAAAAAATATATATATATATTTCTTATTACCAATCGCAATATCATATCTTCCAAGAAGACTAAAACAATAATCCATTTAAAACATTGAGAGTTGAGAAGTTAACCATGATTTGATCAAGCTCCTTACTCACTATAGTGGGCTTCCGTTGGTGTCCCAGACACCTGATGAGTGCATGTTACTTGAAATTAATCTCAAGTCTCTCCTTAAATCATTCGCTAACTGATACTTATTCGCTGAAAGAATAATTCAGCTTACTCCATGGCTGCCTTTCAAGTTCTATTAAATAAAATTCAAGTTTTAATCCTAGCTCCTCATCTTTGACCACAGGGTCACTTATCACTTTGACTCTCAATTCCTTCACCTATAAAATGGCCAGTCCTGCTTTGCTCATATTGAGAAAGGGGAAAAAGACAGTAGCCATTTATCAAATATTTACTGTTTTCCAGGTGCTGTGGTTAGAGCTTTATACACACTGAATTAGTAATGCTCCCAATCCTATGAGGCTGGTGGTGTTCTTACTGAAGAGAAGGTTGGGGCCGAGTAGGTAGTAAGATAGTATTAAACCTAGGATTTGGATGTCGATCTGTCTGGCAGCAAACCCCTGGGCTTGACCATTTCACTATTTGGCCCGCTAGGAGCTGGTGCATAAGAAAGCACTTAGACACTTACCTGGCAGGGGGGACAACACAATCATGAAGGTGCTTTTCCCAGGGTGAAGCTTATCTGTCACACACTGGATGTACTGACACCTCACATTCCCCAAATGTGAAAAACTTAACTGCATGATTTGTGGTAGTGGGGACTGCGTTCGCACTCTCCGTTGACTTTCTCAGGTTCTAAAACCAGAAATACCCTGGCCAGGTTGCTCAGTGTTGTCCCAGCATGCCAAGGTTGCGGGTTCCGTCTCCAGTCCGGGCACATACAAGAAGCAACCATGGAATGCATGAATAAGTGGCACAAGAAACTGATGTTTCTCTCTCTGTCTGTCTGTCTCTCTGTCTTTCTCCTTTCTCTCTCCCTTCCCCCCCAAAATCAATAAATGAAATTTAAAAAAGAAAGCACTTTGTAAATTTCCATTATTCAAATATTTCAAATGCTCCCCTTTGGACTTTTTTTTTCTTCAGATGAAAAGTTTCAGTGTTTTCAATTATTTTTTGGGGGGAGTTATTATTTCCCTATCCCATATCATTAGCCTTGCTTGTCCTCATGGAATAGCGTGTTTTTAATGTTCCACTTAAAATGTAGTAACCAGAATAGGAAGTCATGTCCTAATGTGACTGGAGTTGGAAAACCCATATTCCACAGTGTTTCCCAGCTCATCACATCTGTTTTCCGCAGTTTCTGAACTCAGACAGGCTGAGCTTTGTTATAATCTTACCCAGTTGGCTACAAGGGTCAGGCATGCTAGAACTTGTGTTTGAGACGAATGAGTCAGTGTAGAATCTGAGTTCAACATCTTTAGAAATGTTCACAAAAAGGACATTGAAACAGGGGTGTGGTCACAGAGCCCCTGACCACTTCACTTACAGGGAAAGGCTACGATAAAACCCGGCTATACTTTAGGGCCTCTGTTGCCTAAGGGAGAAAGCTGTTGCTGTTTAGTGGCTTGGGGGGAAATGATCTCTTTTAATGACGTAGTTGAACTGTAAAATAAAATTTCTGAATTCCGAACAGCATGAATGGAGCTAGAAGGATCACAGTGAATCCTGTCTAAGCTAATAGGCCCCTGCACGACATGCAATGATAAGATTAACAAGAAAAACAAGACATTATCATTTTTTCAGATGTTAGAGCTTTTCTGGCTCTAAGTGAACAGGGTATTGCTAATTTTATTACCTTTTATTACATGTTTTTCTATTTTTGGCCAAAACAAAATGAAAAGATGTTTTCTATTTTGTATGAGAATGGTTTTCTCCAGTAACACTTGTGAGAAAAAAATGTGTAGCAACAGCCGCTTAATATATTTTTGTATTAAAATGTCATTCAGAACAGTTTGTTGTAGGTAGATGACTCTAAAAATGATGAGTTTTACTGATGCAACTCGTTGACTGTTAGAGCAAAGGTAGCTTATTTTTAAATAAGATTTTAGAGAGATCTTTCTTGACCTCTGTATCTGAAGTAACATGCCTGTCGCTGTCATGCTATTCAGTTTCATTTTCTTCACATTTCTCTCAGATATTTCCTTGTTTATATTAGTATTTTCTTCCTGTCTCTCGTCCACTGGAATGCAAATTCCACACCTTGTCTTGTTATGCCGTGTGCACAGTATACGCTGCATGTAGTAGGCACTTGATGCGCACTGGCTGAATGGGTTCATTTTTGAAAGCATAAAAAACTGTTAACTATTTACTCTAGTTTATGTTCTTTATGCCCATCAGCTTATGTTCTTTTGTGTTTCATTTTTGCTGTTGTTTAGTCTGTCAAATGTTTATTATATATCTTTTCTCCTTCTCACTTTAGCTTTATTTATTTGTGGATATAATTCCAGTCATTCTGATTTACTGTACTGTGTAGAGCACTCAAGAGACACTTAATAGAGAGCAGTGTTTTGTGTGAGGTGTATTTTAACTAGATTTCGCTAATAAAGTAATAGAGTTGTGGGATTTTAAAAGACATAAATTTGAGCGGATTTGGTTTTTTCCCTTTTAAAAAATTACATCACTGACTTGTCTTTTCTTGAGTGGGAGAGAAAGGGGTGGGCTTCCAGGACATGTTCTTAACTTTGGGCACCCAAAAGCAAGCATGTTGAGAGGAAAAACTGAAATCCATTCCTCTGGAGGCAACTTTTGTATCTACTGCCTGGGCTTAGAAGAGTTACTAAGAGGCGCAAAACTGCGTTGTAGTCCTCCTTTCAGCTGAAGACAAACCAAGCGTGGACTGCACAGTAGGGCTCCATTGGATTCCTGTTCACTAGGTTAGGTTGAAGCAGGTGGTTATAGCTGACGGATGGGTGGGGAGCTCAGGGCTAGGTACCGCGAGGGTCCTCAGTGAATATAGGTTGATCTTAATACTGATGTTGGGCCTCCAGCCAGTACTGGATGGTTTCATTTTATAACCTGTATGGGGAGATCAGGAATCACCCCTGAAGCTGGGAGGGTCTGGCCCAAGATGTTTAGGAAAGTCACTTCATATCTAACATTTTGGAGAACAGAAGCTGAAGGAAACAGTGTGTTTCTATGTGCCCTTGGGATTGCACGTCCTTATGTTTTGACCTTGACGTGGTCATGTAATATGTTTTTTAAAAATTTTATTGACTTTATTGGGGTGACATTGGTTAATAAAATTATATAGGTTTGAAGTGTACAATTCTATAATATATCATCTGTAGTAATCTTTTTTTTTATTTTGAGAGTAGTTTATTAAAGCTGCGACAGTGAAACAAAGGGAGGGCTTAGGGCAGAAGCAGCAGCGGGAGAGCCTGGGCGGGGCTCTGCTTCGGCTCCTAGAAACGGACTAGGAAAGAAGGGGGCCCCGGCGAGGCTGCAGTCAGCTCACTGAGAAGCCAGAGAAAAAAGCAATATCTTTTCTTTAGGGGGAAAAATTACAGAAAAGTCATGTTCATATTGAATAATTTAAAGATTGATTTGTTATGGCTATGAAATCCAAACTATCACTGGGGACAATAAACTTCACGGAGTCATTTGTCATGACAAAATGGCTTATCGCTCACAGTTAAAACAGTCCAGGATTTCGTAAAGGTATTTTGTTTTGTTCTTGTGGAAGATTTACTTCTCAAGGTAAGTCCAAAATATCTAACATATTAAAGTCTAAATTCTTAGACAGCAAATGTACTTACACATCAAAAGCAAAAACATTTAGGAGACCATATATTTGTCTATGGACTTAATGTTTAAAAATATTTTGTTTTATAGTCACACATTTTAATACAAATTTCTTTATTTTGTACCCAATAGAAAAGCAAGTTTGGAATCTATTTACAAGTACTATACATTTGCATATATTATATACAGTTAATGAACTTAAAGAAAATAGGCAGGGAAACACAATATATATGGGAGAATAGGCCACTGTTCATGGCTTATTATCATGGTCCTTTGTGTTACTGAATCTTTACTGTAGTAATAAATACAGTTCTATATTTACACATCTTATAAAACATCTCATAAATGTATTTTTTCAATTCCAAGTTAAAACATCTGATCAAAATAAACATGCTTATATAAAAATAAATCTACCTAACAGTCTTTTGGTTTAGGTGTATTGAAGCTAATATAGTATAATAAAATTATGAATTAATCCTTTGACCTTTAGTATTTAATAATTTTGCCTCTTAAAATACCTAACACATGTATTAAATATGGAATAAGCAGAAAAATAATGTTCCTGACGTCAAATGGGTCGATCAAAGACAACACAGCTAAAACCAAGCTAAATAAACAGGATAATATGTTACCAAGTCTCTGTTGAGTCCAAAGTGATTTCAGACATCGTTGTTAGAGCTACTAGAGATACATGTGTGAGAAGGTATGTCGGTGGATTTAATTTACGCCATGTCTGCACTCAATCATTACCTTGAGAAGTACATCAGTCTGAATCAACTGATAAAACCTCCTGCAAAAAACGTGCGCTCACTCAAGAGAAGGAAAAGGAAACCGCAGGTTGCTTACCATCTTTGCTAGGTAAGTCCATTGCCAGCAATGGACTTTTCTTCTGAGTTTTGGGCACCAGGGAGTTAAAAATGAGTTCGACAAGCAAACCCCGCCTGCAGAGGGCTGCCTTCATGGCAGGTTAAGAATTTAAGTTCCTCTTCCTTTCAAAATATTTGTAAGCAGTTTTATTCCAGTGAAGATGGAACCATCTAGTACTGATAAATAAAACCTGGCATTTCTAAAAATGATGTGTATATGAGTAAATTAATAATGCCTTCTATTAGCCATTCCTGGGGGGACTGGTGACCTGGAAGGGTCCTCTCTGAGGAAAGGCGAAGGAGGACTAAAACATCTCGATGTGGTCATTAAAATGAAACCCTGTCGGTCCCAACTTCACTTGGCACTATAGGCCATTTAAAACCCTTCCTGTCCTAATACTTCCAATCATCTTTTAAGAGGTTTGGGGGTTTAAAACCTTTCATGAGCAAGGATCCCCGCCCCCCACCCCCACCCCGTGCATTAGATTGGTGAGTTTTGAAAGAATTCAATTGAAATTATGGAGAATCTTTTCTGAACATTTCAATCTGCTTTTAAAAAAAATTCTGGGCTTACCTAAATAGTGTGTCCGATCTATCTCTTTGCAGAACAAATTATACAAGCAGCATTTTTCACTCTCCAGTTTCAAGAAGTTTTCAGCTTTTTCACACTGAGAGATTTAAAAAAAAATCAAGTTTCGACTAGGCCCTTTTTAGTTACTGCTCTGATATACTCAATCTCACATTTTGGGGTTTTCAATTTTTGAAAACTTTTTCTCGCATATATTAATTAGAGACACGGGACAAATGCCACAGATGAAAGATGACAGCTTTCAGTCATTGGATAAGCTGACTGTGACCCGGAATTGGAAGGCAGGTCATAGGCTATGCTGGCACTGGTGAATGTCACCAAGGCTTGGGTTGAGTCACAGGACTGTTTCTCCACGTCATCCGAGTTTATAGACACCAGGCTTGGGTGCTTCGATCTTGTCCAGAAGTGGGCCTGCTTTCCCAGGCTCCCCAAATCCTCCTTAAAATGGGGATTGAAGAGGATGTAGAGAAGGGGATTGAGGCATGCAGGAAGTGGGCCAATCACGAGGAGGATAAACTTAATGACCTCAGGACTGATGAACGTGAGGTTCAGTAATGAAGAAAAGGACAAGAAAGCCACGGGGCAGTAAAGAATACAGTTGGTGAAGAGCAGGAGAGCAATGTGCTTCACCATAGAACAGTCCCAAATATTTTCCAGGTCCCCCTTTTCCAGGTTGCAGTAGAGCTTGGTGTAGGCAATGGTCATCACGAGGAAGCAAAGGGAGTTGAGCAGGACGAGGGCGACCATGTAGCCGGTGGTGCTGGGCTCCCCAAAGGGCAGGGGCAGGCAGAGCGGGGAGGCGCTGTACTCGCTGCCGCCCAGCAGGGGCACCGTAGCGACAGTCAGGGCCAGCACGGCGCAGAGAAGAATGACTGCTTTCAGACTGGAAAAAGGAGTTTTCGTTTCAAATTTTGCAGAGCATTTCACCGAGAACCCACGCTCCAGGGCTGCCAGAGTCAGCAGGAAAACAGATGATTCCGAAGCGAAAATGGACAAAAACCCGACGACTTGGCAACCTACCCCTTGCTCCCACCACGCACCGTGCCGCGCAAAGCTGCCAAAAGTGAACGCGTCCACGCCAGCCAGCACAGCGCTGGAGACCCCCATGAGCATGTTCACCGCGGCTATTAACCCAATTAGCAGTTTGATGGGGGAAATGTACAGAGGGGTTCGGAACACTGTTGAAGTCACCAAGGCATTACAAGTAAGGGCCAAAACTGCAATGATCCACACTCCGATTCTGATCAGCCAGCTGCCGAACAGGTACTCGCAGAGTTTGAAGGGGCCTAGAAGTCCAAGGAAGAAAAAGACTGGGTATCACGTTATGGCTTACGATTTTTGCCAAATTACCTCTTTGTTTCACTTATCGGGGCACCAAGGGATAGTGGCCAGTAATAGCCACAGTGACACACAGTCTCCTTGTGGCACACTCCACTTTCCTCGGTCACTGCCATTGCTGCCTTCTGTGGCACTGACGAGGTTGGCACGCCAGGTGCTCATGTTTTCAAGCTATGCACAGAGACATGGAGATGCAGAATTCAAATTACTTGATTAAGGGCCCCCAAATACAGCAGTGTTGGAGCCAGGTAAAAAGCCAGGTCTCCTGGGCTTTGCAATATTTATTATTATTATTATTATTATTATTATTTTGCTTTTTCAGAATGCTTCAAGGAGATTCTGTAAGCAGAGAAGCAGAATCCTAGGCAAATACTCCATAATATTAGAAGAGGATGTATGGCTACTATAAAGGCATATTTTTTGAAAATCTTTCTTAGGTTTACAATGGCATTTGATGTTTGAGAGCAAGGGACATTCTAATGTTGAAAATAAAATATTAACCTTCCCAGCTGTCATTTTTTTTTCAACTGGCCCATCCTGTTTCTGGCAATGGGGCAATTTATGAAGTCCATATATATATATACAGACATTTTCTATTTATATGTAGAAACTATTATTTGCTTTAGTCAAATAGCTATTTAGGGAAGAAATCCCTTTCAAAGATCAGAGATACAGGAAGCAAGACTGTTGCATAGTAGTTCAGGCCAAATTGTTAATATCATTTTTAAAATTACGCATGCTTTTAGCTATAGTTTCCATTAACCGGAATCAAAGTCTCCCACAAGAATCTTATTTATGAATGGAGACCAATTCCAGGGGAAAAAACACTTGTATTTTAAAGGTCTCCATGAGGAGGGCTATTGAGGAGCCACAAAGGTGGCACAGATTTCGAAGTGTAGCCGCATGTCACTGATGGCCTCAGAGTCGCTGGTGGGGATTGCGGCTGAGGTAGTTCTGGTGTCTTTCTCACCTGGGGAAGGTGAGCATTGCACCGAGTGAAGGGCTTTCAGGTCTTCCTCAAAGTCAAGCAGGAGATCTTCAAGATCACGCTCATCTGCAGGAATGAGAAGTCCTGGAATTAGTTCTGCCTCTCTTTTCAGGGGACTGAATACCAGTGAGGAGGGTCCTGGATTGCTCTTAAACATGAAGGGTCACAAAGGGAATGAAAAGTCAGACATCCTGCTCTTTCCTAACTTTCTTGCAAGTCTGCTATATTGTTGCTTTTGGATGTTCTACTCAGGCTACAGTATGATATAGTATTCCAGCAAAACTGGAGGTAAGAGAAAATAGCTTTGGACTCCTGGTCCTAACATCTCAGCTCTCTCATTCAGTTCTTGTTCCCTGGAGCTCATGATGGCTCCAAATTGCACCCATCTAAATTGGAGAGAGGCTGCGGGTCTCTCCAGTCCAAGAACCTTTTTATCCGATTTTCTAACACTTAGATAGCTACATTGCAAGTGTTCTGGGCTGAGTTCTCTGACGGTCCTTGGTTTAGGTATGCATGAAACAGGAGTTTGGGGGTCTAACACAGTTTCCAAAGATGTTGATTCAATTGTGGGGCTTAGGCATGAGTATTAAAAGCTTCCATGTAGTTCCGATATGCAGTTCAAGGTTGAGAATCACTATCCTTGAAAATAACCTCGTGTCTCTTGTTCACCGCATACCTCTAGGGTCTAGTACACTGCCTGGCACATAGTAGGCACTCTAATTGTTTTACTTTATTTTTTAAGATCAAAAAACTAAAGCAAGGACACGTGCAAGACACATGCTGTGGCCTAAAACAAAAAAGCCAAGGGCCAAAATATCAGCTTCTCAAACTGACATGTGTGTAGGAAGAAATGTGGAGGTTACATACAGAGAGACTGAATCATACTTGCTCGGGAATCAACGGATCATTAAGGCCCAAAGGAAGAAAAGCCAGTCTGTTTAGACTCTGTGCAAACATGCAAAGTTGGCAGGGAAAGGAAAAGCGAGGCTGCCCGGGGTGCCTCCTCATGACCACAGGTGTGGTTTGAGGTACATTGTTGTCTGTTTAAGTAAGGTCTTCAAGGAACGCCAAGTGCTTTACAGACATTATCTCATTTCACCTTCCTGACAGATACGCTTGTGGGGGGTAGGAGGAGAGAATGTTTTGGAATTAGTTAGATAAGAAGTTGGATCCTCAAGTCCTTCTGCCAAAATATGGAGGCATCTAAAATGCCTCTATCCCGCACATAAGAATGAATATGGATTCTATCTTCTGGAGAAAAGAGCCCAGAAGCCTGTTTGAAGAAAGCGTCCACGGAGATAAGTTCCTTTGAAAAGTTTATGGAAATGTTGATATCATTATTAATAATTACCCCATATTTACACAACAGGTGCTAAGGGAGATCTAGTAAGTGTACGAAAGTCTTAGAATGAACATACAGGGAGCTTCCTCTTTCCCTGGGAGTCTCTAAAAACTGGGATGGATTCCCCGCTTGCTGGGGTGGTTACACAGGGAGTGACCTGTTTGATGACTTTTCAAGACCATTGCAGACCCAATTTCGTCTCCAGGGCAGTTGGGCTTACCTTGAACTTGAAACATTCCAGCATCTTTCTTATGAAGATCATCTGTACTGCTGTTGTCACCTTTATTCCACTGATTAGAAATTTTATAGACATTCTCACATACTCCAAATGCGCAGCACTGGTAAGCATAAGGCATTTCAATAACCCTTTAAATAAACAAAACCAAAGGAAAAAAGCACGCTCTTGAAGTAAATTGTTAAATATTTCTTTCACTCAATAATTCTGCTTTTGGATTTCAGCCTTAATAAATAAAATACTAACTATGTGCATAAACATGTTTTTATTATAGTGTTATTTATAACAATGGAATTATTAAAAATTATTGCTCTGAAATATTACTAATTGCTGAGGTCGAGTGATAGGTATATTATTTTCTCTACTTTTATGTTTGAAAATTTCCATAATAAAACAGTGAAAAAATGACTGCTAGGAAAATTGTAGCATCATTAAAAGTGCTTATGGTATGACAAAGTATTAAGCAATGAAAACATAAAAGTTCATAAACATGCTATGATTCTAACAATTAAAGATACATTGGAGCCCTCACTAGTGTGGCTCAGTGGACTGAGCGCAGGCCAGCGAACCAAGGGGTTGCTGGTTCGATTCTCGGTCAGGACACATGCCTGCGTTGCGGGCCAGGTCCCCTTTGGGGTGGTGTAAGAGGCAACCGCTTGATGTTTCACACATTGAAGTTTCTCTCCCTTTCTCCCTCCCTTCCCATCTCTATAAAAATAATAAATAAAATCTTTTAAAAAGTACAGTGGAAACAAAGTCTGGAAAGAAATAATATTAAAAGTTGTTTAAGGGTATTTTTAGATTTTTTTCCCTCTTCCACTTTCCAAACTCTCTTTTGGGGTTATAGTTTTAAAAGTATGTAAAGAGTACTTTGATTAAAAAGAATACATGTATATATAATCCTTCAAGGGATGTCTTTATCGATAAAAAGCATAACAGGGTATAAAGAGCATTACTTCCTCAAGCAAATATTAATTTAGTACATTTTATTAGAATATATATACAAGCTAGATGAATTTAAAAATGTAAACAGGAGTACCGTAATGTTATTATGTTATTTAATTACATGTCCTAGTTTATATCCCGTGGATCAATGGTTTTCAAACTCTTTCCATGAACTCAATGATTCTGGGAGGCGTCTTCGAGAAACAGGAAGTGTGGTCAGGAAGAGCCATTCTCCCACTTCAGGACTTGTCCTAACAATGCCTCAGGGGTAGGGGACTTGAGGGCATGAAAAGCAATTCAAAAGAGTCCCATGACCTCATAAATTTTGAAAACCACTATAACACGTCTGTTATTTCACATGACCACAAGTGTATCTTATTAGTTTTAATGATAAACTCACTTGAGTTCTGGAAAGTTTTCAGATGATATCAAGCTCTGTAAGGCATGATTTCCTGTTAATTTTAAGTGAGTTAAACCATGTAACCCAGTTACAGGAAAAGACGACAGGCGGTTGGACGATAGGTCCCTGCAAAACATCAAACAACAATTGGCTTTTAGTCTGTGTTAGCATAAAATGTTTATGTTAAAAAGCAACCTTAAGATTATTAAACTGTGCCATAAAAACTTCTAAGCAGGGTCCTTCCTTGTAATGGTAAAAGTAACCATCTTGTTTTTAGTTCCTATACCTTTTCTGTTTAAAATCAGAATTGCAGAGGGAAAATGTTTTGTTCCCATCAAATAAGAATTTCTATATTCAGCTGAATTGGCCTAGGGTTGGCAGGGGGGATCTAAAATGAAGGGGCAGGTGCTACATCTACTTTGAAAAGTGATGCTGACTCAATGAAGTTAGGGGTGAGGAGAAAAATGTTGTTGGGAGTTTATTCCCCTCCTTCTCCCCTTAACTTCCATTTAACTGATTCCTTCTTTCTCTGTTAGGCAAGGGAGATGGAGGGAGGAAAGAGCAAGAGGTGGAAAGGGAGGCAAAAAAAGGGACAGAAAGGTTTTCTATTAGTCAAGATGGTCAACTATAAAACGAAAGCTCTTTAGGAAAAAATTGACATCTTATTCCATTCCACCTGATCACTCAGCAAAAATGGAAAATTTTACCTCAATAACCAGAACCAGCTGTCGCCCAGATCTTCAATTATCCACACAAAGTCCCACATGGCCTTGGAGGGGTAGGGGCTCCTCCCCGGTCCGATACAGCTCCAGTGTGAAGAACACTGAGGGCTGTGCAAGTTGCACTGTGGGCTTTGATGGTCCTTAATTATTAAAATACCTGCCATTAACAAGTAATAAAATACTCACAGCTTTCTTAGAGATGGCAAAGTAGAAAATGCGTTGGGGTGAATAATGGCAATTTTGTTCCAAGCTAAATTCCTATTTAAAAGAAAAAGCGAAATGGTTGTATATTAAAAATAAATGACTGTGTGAAGTTTTACCGTATATATTCATACTTCTACCAAAATTTAATTTTATCCCAGGACAGGAACAATTAACTTACCAAATCATCCTTCAGATAAAAATATTAATAGTATAAAATGATTAAAGAGAACTTTATAGAGCAACCTTGTTTAAATCAATCAAGGAATATTATTCAGGTGGACATTTTAGTTTTTACCCTCATCTTGCTAAAAAGTTGACTTTAACGTGGTTGTAAAAATTTATTAGGGCATTCCTAAGATGAGTGAGGTTTGGGGAGTGGGAAGAGATAGGAACTTCTGAGGTTCTTCCTCTAACAAGCAAGTAGATTTTAAGTTATAAAATGTCCCTGGATATGTAATGAAATTCAACAAGAATTTGTGTATTTGTCTACATTGCTCATGTATGTCAGGTCTTAGAGAAACTGAGAAGCTTTCTCTGAAGAAAAAACAAAACAAAACAAAAAAAACGCCCAGTAAAGGAGACAGATGTTCAAATTCTTTTTAAAAAAAGATTTTATTTATTTATTTTTAGTGAGAGGGGATGGAAGGGAGAAAGAGCGGGATAAAAACATTGATTGGTTGCCTCTTGCACAAGGGCCTGCAAACCAGGCATGTGTCCTGACCAGAATCGAACCAGCAACCTTTTGCCTCTCGGAACAATACCCAGCCAAACAGCTGTGCCTGCCAGAGCTGACATTTGAATTCTTAATTAGCAAATGAATAAAAGAGGGGCTAGCATATGTTGGGAATAAAATCCTTTGATAACAGAAAATCCGTAATTTATGGAGAAATAAAATTCCTGTACCCCACCCCTCCATGTCTATCTATATATATCATGATACGTAGATAATTTCACAGGAATAAGAACTTCTACATTAAAAAAATGAGAATGAACTTAAAATTTATATGTTTTTATTTTTTAAAAGATTTTATTTATTTATTTATTTTTAGAGACAGGGTAAGGGAGGGAGAACGGGAGGAAGAGAAACACCGATGTGGTGTGTGAGAGATACACTGATCAGTTGCTTCTCTCATGCTCTCGACCAGGGACCCGGCCTGCTACACAGGCATGTACCTTGACCGGGAACTGAACAGACAATTTTTCAGTTTGCAGGCTGGTACTCAATCCACTGAGCCACACCAGCCAGGGCAATTTGTATTTTTTTAAATGCCTAAAACAGGTAACAAAAGTGTAGACATTTGAAGACATTAAAAGTGATCAGAGATCCAAGGTGGCACCTCCTCCCAGGACCAAACTGAAATTATAACTAAATTATAGAACAATCTAGCTGAATAACCAACTGAAGACTAGCTGAACAGGAGTCTTATAACCAAGGATTTACAGGAGAAGCCACATAGAGACTGGCAGGAAGGGCAGGGAAGTGAAATGGGCTGGCCTCACTCCCATGGGTGGCAGCTGAGATTCTGGAGGAATATCTCAGCTGCAATGATCCCCCCTTAAGAGTGAAGTCTCAACCCCATGCCCAGTTCCCCAGTCAAGGTCACCAGGGCTGGAAAGAGAAGCCCCCATAACATTTGTCTGTGAAAACCAGTAGGGACTTTGCCAGGGAGAGATGGGAATCTGCTAGAAACCCAGGGGCCTTCTTAGAGGGCCAGTGCAACTATCTCCTTAGCAGCCACTCACCATGGGAGCTGGCAATGGCAAGGCGGCTTAGAGGTTGGTGTGTCTCCAGGGAGAAGGCTAAGGGGAAGCTGCCAAAGTCCCTTTAGCTGAGTCCCTCACCCATATCACACACAGATGCCATCTTTCCTGGGTCGAGCACTCCTCTCCATTCAGCGTCAGCCTAAGTGAATGCACTAACCCTACCCTCCTGATTCCCTGTGGCCCAGGAGTGCCAAATTCTTGTCCTGAGGAGAAGTCTGCTGGCTGCTTCCGGACTGCTCACAGTGCACTTTCTTAGAGGGCCCCAAAAGAGGTCTGGATGGTCTCAGGGTGTGTCAGAGATGAACGGGAAAGGACTAAGTTTTGTGACTCTAGGGTGAGGACCATTTTTTTGCCCTCACACCAAACCACTGCAGCCCTCCAGCTCCGAGGGAGATGCACTAGCCCCATTCTTGGACTCACTGTGGCCCTGCACTGCTGAGCCCTAGCCTTGCGGTACAGTCAGTGGGATGCTGTCACCCTGGGCCCACAGTGCAGACTTTCTTGGCTGGCTCTCGAGAAGGTCTGGGCAGACTCAGGGGTGGAAGAGATGGAGCTGAGTGGCTACGGGACAATGGCCATTTTCCCCTCACCTTGGCATCACCGTTCCTGTGCAGAGCCCTCCTTCCGCACAGCCAGATGAGCTTTGCTGACCTTACCCTGAGGATTCCCTGAGATTTCTCCCCACCACGAAGGTCTGCAAGCCCCTGGTGGGTGGTGCTGGCCATGGTGTACTGAGACTTCTGCTGAGTGGTCTCAGACCCAGCACTGGTGCTAATCTGGAATCTGTATTAACCTGGTGAACACAACTTGCTCCTATCTGGTGACTCACTGAGGACCTACTTCACACAACTCACATGCTACCAGAGGCTCTTTCAAGTGACTGATCCTAAGAGGTGGAGGTAGATCTCAGGGTTTTGTGGACCTTTTGCTAACATGCCCCTGGGCTTGGTGCTGATGGAAGCTGGTCTTGGCGTTCACCTTAGCCCTTCCTCTTTGCACCCAGGCCCAGGAGGGGCAGCTACAAACTATGGATCGCTTTGTAGCTCCAAACAGGTAGCCCAGCGCCTGCCACAGTCAGCACCTGACATTGATTTGCACTGGAATCCCTCCCAAGAGGCCCTGGAACCAACACACCTGGTGGTGGTGTTCAGACCACATCAGAGCATGACCCAATTAGTTCCACAAGTGGCATATCCAAAGGGGGATTTCGGCAGGCACCAGACCCTGCTGGGGTGAATTCCGCTTCATGGGTCAGCGCACACACACCAGCTCATGCACTGTAGTCAAGGACAATCCTCATGGTCAGCCCGCCTGAGGGTCAGCCCAACCAATGAATGTGCCAACAGCCATCTAGACAACTACAACAGGAGGTGCTCGCTTAGCCCACACAGAGGACATTCTTGGAGCGCCTAGCACAGGTGGTCAGGAAGACTGCACCGCTGACCTCCACAAGACTCATAATCCATAGGACCACCATATCAAGACTGGGAACCACAGAAGATCCACCTAATACACAGAAACTAATGCACAGAGGCAGCCAGAATGGGAAGACAAAGAAACATGCCCCAAATGAAAGGACAAGAGAAGTCCCCAGAAACAGAAGTAAATGAGATGAAGTCAAGCAATCTACCAGATAGAGAGTTCAAAAGAATGGTTATAAGGATGCCCAAGGAACTTAGGGGAAGAACAAATTAACTCAGTGCGAATTTAAAGAAAGAGATATAAAAAAGGGCATAGAAACCAAAAAACAAAATCAGTAAGAAATGAAGAATGCAGTATCTGAAATGAAGAACACACTAGAAGGAATCAACAGTATGAGATGAAGCAGAGAATCAAATCAGAAATTTTTAAAATATTTTATTGCTTATGCTATTATAGCTGTCTGTTTTCCCCCCTTTGCTCCTCCCTACCCAGCCCGCCCCCCACAATTTCCATAGTCAATCCCCACACTGGTGTTCATGTCCACGTGTCCTTCATGTATGTCCTTTGACTAATCCCTTCATATTCTTTCAATCAGTCCCCATCTTCCCCCTCTCCTCTTACAGCTGCCAATCTATTGCATGATTCCATGCCTCTGGTTCTATTTTGTTCATGAGTTTACCTTGTTCATTAGATTCTTCTTATAAGTGAGACCATATATTTGTCTTTCACTGACTGATTTATTTCACTTAGCATAATAGTCTCCAGTTCCATCCGTGCTGTCCCAAAAGGCAGAAATTCTTTCTATTTTTCCAGTGCATAGTATTCCATTCTGTAAATGTATCAGTTTTTCTTACCCACTCATCTACTGATGGGCACTTAAGCTATTTCCAAATCTTGGCTATTATAAATTGTGGTGCTATGAATATTGGTGTGCATAGGTTCTTTGAATTGGTATTTTGGGATTCTTATGGTATAATCCCAGCAGTGGAATTGCTGGGTCAAAAGGCAGTTCCACATTTAATTTTTTGAGAAAATTCTATACTGTTTTCCACAGTGGTTGCACCAGTTTGCATTCCCACCAACAGTGCACTAGGGTTCCCTTTTCTCCACATTCTCACCAGCACTTGTTGTTTGTTGATTTATTAATGATAGCCATTTTGGCAGGTGTGAGGTGGTATCTCACTGTGGTTTTAATTTGCACTCTCTGATGGCTAGTGATGCTGAGCATCTTTTCCTATACGTATGGGCCCTCTGTATGTCCTCTTTGGAGGAGTATCTATCCAGGTCCCTTGCCCATTTTTTTCAAGATTTTATTTATTCACTTTTAGAGAGAGGGGAAGGGAGGGAGGAACACAGGGAGAGAAACATCAACATGTGAGAGATACATCGATTGGTTGCCTCTCACACGCCCCTAACTGAGGACCTGACCCACAACCCAGGCATGTGCCCTGACTGGGAATTGAACCAGTGACCTTTTGGTTCACAGGCTGGTGCTCAATCCACTGAGCCACACCAGCCAGGGCTATTTTTAATTGGGTTGCTTATCTTCCTGGTGTTGAGTTCTGTGAGTTTTTTATATATTTTGGAGATTGAACATTTGTCTGATGTATCACTGGCAAATATGTTGTCCCATACACTCAGTTCCCTTTCATTTTGATGCTGCTCTCTTTAGCTGTGCAGAAGCTTTTTCATTTGATGTAGTCTCATGTGTTAATTTTTTCCTTTATTTCCCTTGTCCTAAGAGATATATTGGCAAAAATATTGCTAAATGAGATATATGAAATTTAACTGCCTATACTAGGATTTTTATGGTACCACAACTTATATTTAAGTCTTTTATCTATCTTGAGTTTATTCTGGTGTATGGTATAAGTCGGTGGTCGAGTTTCATATTTTGCATGTACTAGTCCAGTTCTCCCAACCATTTATTGAAGAGACAGTCTTACTCCATTGTGTGCTTATGCTCCCTTTTTCAAATATTAATTGACCTTAGAGATATGGGTTAATTTCTGGGCTCTCTATTCTGTTCCATTGATTTATGTGTCTGTTCTTATGCCAGTACCAGACTGTTTTGATTATAGTGGCCTTGTAGTATAGTTTGATATCAGGTATTGTGACCTCTCCAACTTTGTTTTTCTTTCTTAAGATTGATGAGACTATTCTGGATTTTTCTTTTGGTTCCATACACATTTTTGGAGTATTTATTCTAGGTCTGTGAAACATGCCATTGATATTTTAATAGGAATTGCATTGAATTTACATATTGCTTTGGGTAGTATAGACATTTTAATGATGTTAAATCTTCCAATCCATAAACAGGATATATGCTTCCATTTATTTATATCTTCCTCAATTTCTTTCTTCAGTGTTCTATAATTTTCCAAGTACAGGTCTTTTATCTCCTGTTAAATTTATTCCTAGGTACTTTATTCAAATCAGTACTTTGGAAGACAAGGTAACAGAAAATACCCAATCAGAGCAGAAAAAAGGAAAAGGAATTAAAAAAAAATAAGGTTAGTTTAAGGAACCTCTGGGACCACATCAACTGTAACAACATTTACATCATAAGGGTACCAGAAGGAGAAGAGAGGAGCAAGGGATCGAGAACCTGTTGAAGAAATAATGACTGAAAACTTCCCACTAAGGCTAGTCTACATAGAAGACTATTATTTAAAATTGAAGGAGAAATAAAGAGCTTCTCAGGCAAGAAAAAAACTAAAGGAGTTCATTATTCCAAACACATATTATAAGAAATGATAGACTTCTTTAACAAGAATAAAGAAAAAAAAAAGAGAGAGAAACATAACTATAAAGAATAAAATGATAATAAATACATACCTATCGATAATCACTTTAAATGTAAATGGTTTAAATATCCCAATCATAAGACATAAAGTAGCACAATGGATATGAAAACAAGACCTATATATATGCTGTCTACAAGAGACCAATCTCGGAATGAAACACACAAACAGACCGAAGGCATTGAGATGAAAAAGGATATTTCATGCAATGGAAATAAAAAGAAAAGCTGGGATAGCAATACTTATATCAGATAAAATAAGCTTTAAAACAAAGACTACAATAGACAAAGAAGGACATTATTTAATGATAAGGAGATCAATCCAACAAGAGGATATAATCTCTGTAAACATTTGTGCACCCAACATAGGAGTACCTAAGAATACAGAGCAAATCTTGATGAACATAAAGGGAGAGATGGACAGTAATAGAGTCATAGTGCGGGATTTTAACACCTCACTGACACCAGTGGATAGATCTTCCAGATTCAAAATCAATAAGGAAACAGCAGCCTTAATGACACATTACACCAGATAGATTTAATTATTTCCACAGTATTTCATTTCAAAGCAACAGATTATACATTATTTTCAAGTGCACATGAAACATTTTCATGGATAGAACACGTTAAGACACAAAGCAAGTTCTCAATAAGCTTAAGGTTGAAATCATATCAACAATCTTATCTCACCACAATGGTATGAAACTAGAAATTACAAGAAATAAAACAGAAAAACACACAACATGGAAGCCAAGTAACATGTCACTAAACAATGAATGGGTTAACAATGAGATAAAAAGAGAAACCAAAAGATACCCTGAGACAAATAAAAATGAAAACACAACAATCCAAAATCTCTGGACACAAGAAAGGCAATCCTAAGGGGGAAATTCATAGCATTGGAGGCCTACCTCAAGACATGGGAAAAAACTTGAATAAATGATTTGAGGTCAGATGATGGTGTAGACAGGCATGGCTCACCTCTTCACACAACCACATCAAAATTACAACTAAAATATAGAACAACTATCACTCAGACCTGTCAGAAATCAGGTTGAATGGAAGTCTAACAACTATGGAATTAAAAAAACCATATCCATCCAGAATGGTAGGAGGGGCGAAGACATGAAATGGGCTGGTCCCACACCCATGTGTGGTGGATAAATATTTGGGAGGGATATCTTGGGAGTGAGAAGTCCCAGCCCCACACCAGGTGTCCTCAGCCCAGGGTTCCAGTGCCAGGAAGATAAGGCTCCACTAATTCTGGCTGCAAAAACCAGTGGGGATTAAGCCAATGGAAGAAACTTCTGGATCCCAAATAGTTCCTCTTAAAGAACCCACACATGGGCTCACCTACTCAGATTTATTTCCTCTGAGCTCCAGCACAAGGGTAGCAGCTTGAAAGACCCCAGTGGCATATGGGGAGAAACTGAGGTGTCTGGTATCAAGGTGAGCAGATGCCATTGTCCCTTTTCTGAAATCTTCCCCTACAGAGCCAGCAAGCTGGTGCCACATCTGAGACTCCATTTTCTTCAAACACCTCTTCTTCTCAAACTATTTCAAAAAATTAAAGAAGAGGGAAGGCTCCTAAACTCATTTTATGATGCCAGAATTATTCTGATTCCAAAACCAGATAAAGCCACTACAAAGAAAGAATACAGGCCGATATCCCTGATGAACACAGAGGCAAAAAGCCCCAAAAAATATTAGCAAAGCAAATCCAGAAATACATTAAAAAGACCATACAACATAATCAAGTGGGATTTATTCCTGGGATACAAGGCTGGTACAATTATCTGCAAATCAATTAATGTGATACCCCGCATCAACAAATGAAGGATAAAAATCGTATACTCATAAAATTAGATGCAGAAAAAGCATTTGATAAAATCCAGCACTCATTTATGATAAACACTCATAGCAAAGGGGGACTAGAAGGAATATACCTCACCATAATAAGGCCATATATGATAAACACACAGCTAACATCACACTCGATGGGGAAAATCTAAAAGAGATCAGGAACGAGACAGGGATGTCTGCTTTCACCTCTTTTCTTCAACATAGTACTGGTAGTCCTAGCCATAGTAATTAGAGGAAGAAAAAATAAAAGGCATTCAAATTGGAAAGGGAGAAGTAAAACTGTCATTATTTGCAGATGACATGATATTATGTATAGAGAACCATAAAGATTCCACCAAAAAACTACTAGAACTGATAAATAAATTCAGTAAAGCAGGATACAAAATAAATATGCAGAAATTGGTTGCATTTTTTACACCAATAATGAAGTATCAGGAAGGGAAACTAAGAAAACAATCACATTTACAAATGCATAAAAAATACCTAGGAATAAGTTTATTTTTTAATTTTTTAAAAAGATTTTATTTATTTTATTTCTAGACAGAGGGGAAGGGAGGGAGAGAGAGAGGGAGAAAAACATCATCAGTGTGTGGTTGCCTCTCATGTTCCCCGCACTGGGGACCTGGTCCACAACCCAGGCATGTGCCCTGACTGGGGAATCGAACGAGCAACCCTTTGGTTCGCAGGTCTACGCTCAATCCACTGAGCAATACCAGCCAGGGCAAGGAATAAATTTAAACAAAGAGGTAAAAGGCCTGTACTGAGAAAATTATAAGATACTGAAGAAATTGAAGAAGATACAAAGAAATGGAAGCACATACCATGCTCATGGATATACAGAAATAACATCATTAAAATATCCATACTACCTAAAACAATCTTAGATCAATGCAGTTCCTATTAAGATACCAGTGGCATATTTCATATGAGAATGCAAAAATTTACATGGAAGCACAAAAGACCCTGAATAGACACAGCAATCTTGAGAAAGAACAAAGTTGGAGGTATCACACTACCAAATATCAAACTATCCTACAAGGCCATAGTAATAAAAACAGCATGGTACTGACATAAAAACAGATACATAGATCAGTGGAACAGAGTAGGGAGCCCAGAAATAAACCCATGCCTATATGGTCAATTAATATTTGACATAGGAGGAAAGAACATACAATGGGGATTAAGACCTGCTAGTCAATAAATGGTGTTTGGAAAATCAGACAGATACATGCAAAAAATGAAAGTAGACCACCTTCTTATACCATATATGAGAAAAAACTCAAAATGGATTAAAGGTTTAAATATAAGACTCAAAACCACAGAACTCCTAGGAGTAAACATAGGCAGTAAAATCCCTGAAATTTCTCTTAGTAAAGTTTTTTTCTGATATAATATATCATTAGGCAAGGGAAACAAAAGAAAAAAAAATAGACAAATGGGACCACATCAAGCTAAAAAGTTTTAGGTTTAGGGTCAGTGTAAGGCTGGGTTATTAAGTATATTTGACATTCCCTATACTGCCATCTTTACCAAAACACTGAAAAGTTTTTGCACAGCAAAGGAAACTATCAACAAAATGAAAAGACAACCCACTGAATGGGAGAACATATTTGCCAATTATACATCTGATAACTGGTTAAAATCCAAAATTTATAAAAAACTGATACAACTCAAAGAATCCAAACAATCTAATTTAAAAATGGGCAGAGGATCTAAATAGAAACTTCTCCAAAGAGGACATACAGATGACCAGTGGATATAAAAGATGCTCAGTGTCATTAATCATCAGAGAAAAACCATAAGGAGGTATCACCTCACATCTGTCAGAATAGCTGTCATCCATAAATATACAAATTACAAGTGTTGATGAGGATGTGGAGAAAAGGCAACCCTAATGCACAGTTAGCGAAGATGCAGACTGGTGCTACCTATGAAAAACAGTATAAAGGGTTCTCAAAAAATTAAAAATGCAACTGCATCATGACCCAGAAATTCCACTTCTGAGAATATATTTGAAGAAACCAAAACACTAATTAAAAAAAAAAATGCAACCCTATGTTCATTGCAGCATTATTTACAATAGACAAGATAGGGAAGCCATCCAAATGCCCATCAATAGACAAACGGATAAAAAAGTTATGGTACATATATACAATGGAATATTACTTGGCCATAAAAAATGAAGTTTACTATTTGCAACAGCTGGATGGACCTATTATGCTAAGTGAAATAAATCACTCAGAAAAAGACAAGTACCCACCCAGTATGGTAGAAGAGTAAGTGAAAACTACTCAAACTTCCTCCCAGGACCAATCTGGAATTACAATTAAATTATAGAGAAATCATCCTGAAAAACCAACTGACCTCCAACTGGAGAGAAGCCTGATAACCATGGAGGGACAGAAGAAACCATCTCACCACAACATGACTGGTAGGGAGTGCAGAAGAGGTGTGAGAGAGTTGTCTGGGCTCCCATGGGTGGCAACTGAATTTCTGGAGGGATATTTCAGTGGCCAGGGGGTTCCCCCTGAGAAGGGTGTGGTCTAAACTCTAAGCTGGGCTCCCCAGCCTACAGCACCAGAGCCAGGAAAGGAACCCAGATAACATCCTGCTGTGAAATGCAGTGGGGTTTCTGTCCACCAGGGAGAGATGGCTGGAGATGCAGAGAGGTTCTTAAAGGGCTAATGCACAAAATTTCATTTACAGGCACTTACCCTGGGTTCCGGCAGAGGGAGGACAGAGTGGAATAGAGATGCCTGAGGAGTGTCTGGGGCTGGTGGCTCTGGGAAGAGAACTAAAGGAACAGCCACCAGGATCCCTGTGCTGACTCATTTCCCAGAGTGCAGTAGCCATCTTTCTCAGGTAGAGCACTACCTTCCAAGTGGCATCAGCCTGAAAGGAAGCAATAGCCCCATCCACAGGAATTACTCTGCCCCATATTGTGGTGCTTAAGCTGGGTTCCTGAGTACAGTTTGAGGCTGTATCAGTGAGTAGTTTAACAACTACGGACTATCTCTGGGAGCTCTGAGTCTTTAACTTATCCTCCCCAGGGCCTAGTGTTGATAAAAGCCAGCCTTGGTGTGCAACCTGATTCTTTCTGCATATAAACAGTCCCAGAAGAGGGAGCCACAAGTTGTGGAATGCTGATAGCTTCAAACAGGTTACACAGGGCCAGTCACAAGCATCATCTGACAAAGGCCTACACCAGAGTCATTGCAGGTCTACCTAATACATAGAAACAAATACAAAGAAGTAGCCAAAATGGGAAGACAGAGAAACAGAACACAAATGAAAGAACAAGAGAATTCTCCAGAAGAACTAGATGAAATGGAGGCAAGAAATTTATCAGAGAGTTTAGAGTAATGATTATAAGGATACTCAACAGCATGAAAAAAGACAGAAACCAAAAAAAGGACCAGTCAGAAATAAAAAATTCAGTATCTGAAATAAGTACTACACTTGAAGGGATAAAGAGTAGGTTCAATGAAGCAACAATCCAAAATCTGTGGGATACTGGGAAAGCAATTGTAAGAGGAAAAGTCATAGTATTACAGGCCTATCTTAAAAAACAAGGAAAAACTCAAATAAACAATCTAACTTTACACTTAAAGGAACCTGAAAAAGATAAAATCCAAACAAAGTCCAAAGTGAGCAGAAGGAAGGAAATAATAAAGATCAGAGCAAAAATAAATGAAATAGAGTCTAAAAAAGTGATAGAAAAGATCAATGAAGGCAAGAGCTGTTTCTTTGAAAAGATGAGACTGACAAAACTTTAACTAGATTCATCAAGAAAAAAAGAGAGAGGATCCAAATAAATGAAATCAAAAATGAAAGAGGATACCAAAGAAATACAAAGGATTGTAGGAATATACTATGAACAACCACACTCCAACAAACTGTTCAACCTGGATAAAATGGATAAATTCCTAGAAACATAGAGTCTTCCAAAGCTAAATCAGGAAGACTCAGAGAATCTGAGAACAGAGTTTACACCTAGTGAAATTGAAGCAGTAATAAAAAAACTTCCAACAAACAAAAACCCTGGGCTGGATGGCTTCACAGGTGAATTTTAACAAACATTCTGAAAAGAACTAACACCTCTCCTGCTCAACTATTTCAAAAAATTCAAGAGGAGAGAAGCCTACCAAACTCATTTTACGATTTTCATCCTAATTTCAAAACCAGATATGGACATTAAAAAGAAAGAAAATTATCGGCCAATGTTCCTGATGAACATAGATGCTAAAATCTTCAACAAAATGTTAGCAAATCAAATACAGCAATGCATCAACAAGTTCATACACCATAATCAAGCGAGATTTTTCTGGGAATGTAAGGTTGTTACAACATTCACAAATCAATAAATGTGATTCACCATGTAAACAAAATGAAGGATAAAAGCAATGTGATCATATCAATAGATGCAGAAAAAGTATTTGATAAAATCCAGCACCCATTTATGATAAAAACTTTCAGCAAAGTGGAACTAGGGGGAACATACCTAAACATAATAAAGGCCCTATATGACAAACCCACTGCCAGCATCATACTTAATGGGCAAAAACTACAAGCATTCTTCTTAAGATAGGGAACAAGAGTGGGATGTCCACTTTCACTTCTCTTATTCAACATAGTACTAGAAGTCCTAGCCACAGCAATCAGACAAGAAAAAGAAATAAAAGGCATCCACATTGGAAAGGAAGAAGTAAAACTGTATTTGCAGATTACATGATACTGTACGTAGAAAACCCCAAAGATTACACCAAGAAACTACTAGAACTGATAAATGAATTCAGCAAAGTAGCAGGATACAAAATTAATATCCAGAAATCAGTTGAATTTTTATATACCAAAAATGAACTAACAGAAAGGGAAATTAAGAAAACAATCCAATTCACAATTGATTCAAAAGGAATAAAATAGCCTGGAATAAGCCTAACCAAGATGTAAAAGACCTGTACTCAGAAAATTCTAAGACACTGGAGAAAGAAACTGAAGAAGATACAAATAAGTGGAAGCAAATGCCATGCTCATCATAGGAAGACTTAACATCATTAAAATGTCCATACTATCCAAAACAATTTATAGAGTCAATGCATTCCTATCAAAAGTCCAATGATGTATTTCACAGAACTAGAACAAATATTTCAAAAATTTATGTGGAACCACAAAAGGCTCTGCACAGCAACAGCAATCCTGAGAAAGAAGAACAAAGTTAGAGGAATCGTGCCACCTTGTATCAAACTATACTATAAGACCATAGTAATCAAAATAACATGGTACAGGCATAAAAACAGACACATAGATCAATGGAATAGAATAAACCCATACCTTTATAGTAAATTAATGTTCAACAGAGGAAGCAAGCACATACAATGGATAAAGATAGTTTATGCAATAAATGGTATTGGGAACACTGGACAGATAACATGCAGAAAAATGAAACTAGACCACCTTCTTACACCACACACAAGAATAAATTCAGAATGGATTAAAGACTTAAATGTTAGACTCGAAACCATAAAAATACTAGAAGAAAACATAGGTCACAAACTCTGACACTGCTCGTAGCAGTATTTTATTGGATAAATTTCCCTAGGCAAGGGGAAAAGGAAAAAATAAACAAAGGGAACTACATCAAACTAAAAAGTTTTTGCACAGTAAAGGGAAACATTGACAAATAAAAAGACAACCCACAGACTGGGAGAACATATTTACCAATACATCTGATAAAGGGTTAGTATCAAAAATTTATAAAGAGCTTACAAAACTCAACACTAACAAAATCAAACAACCCAATTAAAAATGGACAAAGGACCTGAATAGGCACTTCTCCAAAGAAGACACATAGATGGCCAACAGACATATGAAAAGATGCTTAACATCACTAATTATCAGATAAATGCAAATTAAATCCACAATAAGATATCATCTCACACCTGTCAGATCGGCTATCATCAATAAATCAACAAACAACAAGTGCAGGCGAGGATGTGGAGAAAGGGGAACCCTTCTGCACTGTTGGTGGGAATGCAGACTGGTGCAGCCATTGTGGAAAGCAACATGGAGACACCTCAAAATATTAAAAATGGATCTGCCTTTTACCCAGTGAGCCCTCTTCTAGGGATATATCAGAAGGAACCCAAAGTGCTAATTCGAAAGAACAGAAGCACCCCTATGTTCATTGCAGTGTTATTTACAATTGCCAAGATATGGAAGCAGCCCAAGTGTCCATCAGTAGATGAGTGGCTAAAATAACTATGGGATGTTTACACAATGCAATACTACTCGGCCATAAAAAAGAAAATTTTACCCTTTGCGACAGTATGGATGGACCTGGAGAACACTATGCTAAGTGAAATAAGTCAGTCAGAGAAAGACAAATACCATATGATTTCATTCATATGTAGAATCCGTGAAGAAACTGAACTAACAACGAAAACAGAGACAGACTCATAGATGGAGAGCAGGATGATAGCTAAGGGTGGGGAGGTTGGCAGATGAAGGGGCTGAGCATAAAGGAAAAAGGACTCATGGACATGGACAACAGCGTGGTGATTGCGGGGGCAGGGGGTATGAGTGGACTAAATGGTAATGGAAAAAATACAGTAAAAAAATTCATTTGAGAATGGGAAAAAAGAAAAAGACAAATACCATATGATTCCACTTACATGTGGAATCTAAAGAACAAAATAAATGTACAAACAAAATTGAAACAGACTCATAGATAGAGAGAAAAGACTGGTGGTTGCCAGATGGGTGGGGGTTGAGGGACTCAGTTAAAAAGGCAATGGAATTAAGAAGTACAGGTTGGTTGTTTCAAATAGTCACAGGGATGTGACGGAGAGCATAGGTAATATAGTCGATAATTTTGTAATAGCTATGTATGGTGCCAGTTGGGTATAGGAAATAGCAGTGGAACACTTTGTGAAGTATATGACTGTCTGACCCTTGTGCTGTACACCTGAAAGTAATATAAAATAATATTGAAGGTAACTGTAATAAAAAATGAGGATATTTATTCTAAAAAAGGGAATCTGAATCTGTATTATTGGGCTTTTCCTTTTCTGTATATGAAGCCCTTTTTGATACCATGTAACTCTTTTCCATGCTGTAGGAGAAAAATACTAAAGCATCGGCCTCAGACATATCTAGCTTTGAGTCCTAGTCCCATCACTGTGTGAACCTGACACATTACTTGACATTTCTGAGCCCGTTTTTTCAGTGAAACTATACAGGGAATACTAACTTCTGGAAGTGGTATCGTAAATCACAGGACCAAATACATCTTGGGTATTTAAAAATAGTAACTATTATGACAATGGCTCATTAATTCAACACTGTTAAACAGTTTTCTAAGAACCAAGCACTCTTTAAGGCACAGAGAATGCAGCTCACTTCCCGGCATCCTAGTCTTCAGGGAGACTATAGTCTTTTAAATTGGCATTCAGGTTGATTGGAGCTGGTGGGAATGGACAGGACTTTGTTTCAAAATCATGGATTATTCTCTTAGCTTCATTATGTTTCCTGACTAAGTGCCCTAATAAAATCATATAATCCCAGCCTCCCTCACCTTGTCACGTGAAAATTAAGTGGTGGTGTGGTCCTTCTCCTGAACAGAGAAATCCCTGGGGAGGGAGCGGAACATGAATGTCTGTGGAACAGCAGGTTATTACCTTGGCGTGGAGTGGTTGTTAATGTTGCTGTTGTCATCATTGTTTTTTAACCATCCTGCCTCTTTGTGATTAAGATGATAGTTACACCATGCTAACACTCTGCTTCGGAAAAAAATGTAAACAGAGATTTTCAACACCTGAACCATTTTCTTAAGTAGATCATTATCTGCCTACGCCTGTGGGCTTGGTGTGGCACTATAGCCAAAGCCGTTTCTGCTCATTGAAAATTAGAATACGGCTCAATGTGCCGTTTTTATTCTTCCACAGCAGAAAGGAAATTTTGCAAACAGCTGGGTAGTGTATGTCCCTAGCAAGTGAAAAATGAGGGGGTTTAAGGGCACAATTTGCAAAGGGAAGCTTCGGTCATCTCATTAGAGCTGATTGGAATTGTATGACATTTTATTTAGTAAAGATGTGTATTAAATTGCTGGATAAGTATGGGACTAAATATTACATGTTTATAACATTTGAGTAATTAAACTTTTAAGTACACAAGGGAAGGTTTGATACTTAAACTCATTCTATTGTTAATTGTTTTTAATAAACAATGCTTTTTTTCCTTTATGTAAATTCAGAGTTACATATGTATTGACAAGATTCAAAATTATATTTCTAAAAATAAAAAATTAGAAAAAACTCACATATTAAATGTGTTTTTCTTTGAATTGTGTTATTCTGTGCTTTTTATTTTTAAAATATCCTTACACTGTTATGAATTTTCCAGGGTCATAGTACAACAATAAGCATGTACAGTCTTTATAATGAGAAAAAGGTTGTATAAATAAATAAAAGTAATATATATGCAACATATTTATTTTATAAATTACTTTAATTTAAATTAATTTTATATAAATATTTTCAAAAAATTGTGGACCCACAAGGTAGGCTTCGAAACAAGAGCTGGGGGCATCTGATTCACTTTCTCCAAATTCAGTTATTTGTATATCAACCTCATGCTTTTTTTGCTAAATCTGTGTGTGACCTTTATCATATATATAATTTAAACCTTTTTTACTTCAAAAGCTTAATTAAAAATGGAACGTTATATCCCAATCCTACCTGGAAAATGATCATGATTTGCCATGAAGAAAAGGAAAGCATAAAGTAAATATAATTAACGTAGTAATATTAAATTTCAGCCAAATATCATTCCTTATTCAAAGGTTCTTATCTTGAGGTTTGTTCATTTTTGTTGAAAAAGAAAGATTAGCAGGAGTTTGAGGGGGTTAAAGATAACCTAGCCTCAGACCATGTTTCTGTTTGTAATAATTAAAAATGCTAACGTAGAATTGAAAAGAGAGTCACAGTGTGAAAGTGTGAATCTATGTTACTTAATCTTGGAGCCCTGCTACTTACAAACATTTCCTATGCTGCTGGGGCTCCCATGTGCTTTGGGGACTATTGGTCTAAATCACCCCAGGCAAATGAAGTTTTGGTGCTTTCTAAGAGATCTTCAAAATTGAAGAGTTCACAATTTTATTCATTATTCTTTATGACGATTATCAAGGTGACCATATGTCCCAGTTCAATCCCAGTCCAAATTTACAGTGTTGTCCCAGCATAATCATTAATCACATTCCCTTTTACACACTAATGTGCCCTGATTTGGGACAATTTACTACATAGGCAGCCCATTGCTGTGCATCTATCCATCATTTTCTGGGTGCCTGGCTCTGTGATAGTGACTGGAATCATAAAGGTGAGTGAGGTAGTTCCCAGTCCTCAAAAAACTCAGGAATGGATGATCAGGGCAAGGAGAGGAAGGGAACCACTTAATGATGATACAAAGTGATGAGGGTCACTCATAGGTCTATGCCACATGCTGTTGGGATTGCGGGGCGACAGATGAATCAAAGGAGCACCACAGGCTCTTCAGTGAAAAGGGCAAGATCAGCTAATCAGAGATGTAAGGACCAATGCATTAGCTTCACAGAAGCAAGTAGGTCTTTCCCTTTTAAAACAATGGTTTTTAGAAAATACTTTATTTATTTATTTTTAGAGAGAGAGGAAGGGAAACATTGACTGGGGACCTGGTCTGCAACCCAGGCATGTGCCCTGACGGGGAATCAAACCAGTAACCTTTTGGTTCCCAGGTCAGCCCTCAATCCACTGAGCCACACCAGCCAGGGCTAAAACAATGTTTTAATGTGCATTCCTACATGTTCAGGAAACTGGTGTGGTAAGGATTAAAGTGGGAAAAACATGCAGTTTCCCACTCATATTCTTCATTGGTTCTAAGGCATAGGAAAACCTGCCTTGCTTGGTGAATCTTGTAATATGTAGAGACAGATAAAAATGTTTGCAGATCATGTTACTTCCTTGCTTAAAACCCTTTGTGGGTTGATCACTGTCCTCATTCCTTCCTATGACCCACGAGCTCTGCTCTTCCTCTGCAACCATGTTCTCATGCTAGCTCATTAAGCTTTGCCCATCTTGAAAAATGCCAAGTTCTTTTCACTTGAACACTTTTCTTTATCTTTGCTGTTCCCTTCGGCCTGAAGTTTGTTCTCCAGGACTTTAAAAGTCTGACTTCTGTAAAGGCCCACCTGAGAATGACACAAGCCCTGAGAGAAGCAAGCACAGCCAAGAGGTCATGAGAGGTGATCCCTGTTGACATCATAGGGTAGACCACGAGCTGCAGAGAACGGAGAGCGCTGCCTGCTTCACTCCCCCACTGCTGTGCCCTGGTGTCTGGCACTGGCCCAGGAATCTGGGTGCTGGCCTTTTTTCTGCGGAACCACATTTGTTGCCATTGGGAGTCCCCGTAAGAAAAGCCCAAGTACTATATCACTACACACTTCTCAAACTGGAGGAAGCATAGCCCCAACTCCATGGAGGGAGAATGAAAAACAGAGAATCCTATACATCTCTCTGGAGCATCAGGTTTATTACAAAATTTGGAAGAACCAAATAAATACTTTACTAAGAATGCACACAGCCGGAGCATTGCCCCACACACCAAAATGTTGGGGATTCGACTCCCAGTCAGGGCACATTCCTACGCTGGGAGTTTGATCCGGTATGTACAGGAGGCCAATGACCGATGCTTTTCTTTTACACCCATGTTTCTCTCTCCCATAGATATTTGCCTCTCTCCCTCTATCTCCCCCTCCCTCCCTCTCTCTCTCCTCCCCTTCTTCTCTCAGGTCAGTGAACATATCCTCGGGTGAGGGTTAAAACAAGAAAGAACCCACGCAAACATGGAAGAAAAGAAGAGCAAGGGGGGGGAGAAAGCCTCTAGGAAAACAGCCCAGTCTCTAAAGTTTCATTCAGGCGGGAGCTCAGGGGAGGGCCTGCAACCAGGGCCTCTCCTCCTGACCCCCAGGGGTCTCCAGGCCGTCCTCCAAGCTCAGCAGCTATTTTTGATAAGATGCTTCTGAAGCCAGGAGATGCCAGATACCCTCCAGACATGATTCCTGTGAAGAGAACACCGTGGCAGTTTGCACACCCCCACTGTCCACTGGATCAAGTCCTCTCACCCAGGGGTCCTTGCATATACACAGTGTGTGTTTCTCACACTGTTCTCACCTGCAGCTGTTTGTGTTCCCCTCTGGCTGATCTCCTGCGCCCTGTGGTCAACCTCCCTGGAGCTCAGCGCTTTCAAGTTCGACATTTAAAATACAGGGAATGCGGCTTGACCTCCCTTAGAGTCTTTGACTGTGGCCCTGTCTTGGCCATTCACAATTTTATAAATGATATTGGCTTGACTCTTGTCCTTCCGAGATGCTGCTTGTTAGTGGACGGCCCACAGCACATACGTTTTAATAGGGAACTGATGGCCCTCCTAGTCACTGCCGGCCAGCCCTGGCTGTGGTCAAGGGAAGAAGCTGGGGTTTCACCATCAGGCTGCCCAGCACGGAGGGAGTTTTCTCTGGGGGTCCACCACCGTGGCTGTTGCTGCTGTGGGCGAAGGAGGGACCCCCAGAGCCATGCCGGACAGCTGGGCTGGGGGTGGAGGTCCTTGACTCTAGGCTGGCTGGGGGACTGGCAGGCTCTTCAGTTTTCTGCTCTGCTGGCTGAACCTCCTGGGACGGGGAAGGACTGCAGTTATTGGATTAGGGGAGGGGCAGGCCCTTACTGATGGTGCAGCCCTTCACCTTGGTTTTTGTGACATTTAGGAACATGTATGTGCCCATCGCTTTGTCATATTTTCTTCCTGTTACTGGTTCCTGGATCTTGTTTTGCCCAAATCCCACGTTCTTCATTATTTCTGTTACCAGAAGGTCAACATCATCGTAGGGTGGTTTGCTGTGACGCCTGAGATCCTACTCCTGGCTGTGTGGAGTCATGGGTCTTTCATTATACCTTCCAGGGTTCTCCTATGGTGGGGTGGAGGGTCATTAATTTTTTTAAAAAGTTTTTGATCTTCTACGGACATATAGTATGGTATACAGAAGTGCCCACTCAGTGCCTGCTGCTCCACTTCCCAAAACTGCTCTCCCACAAATGGCATGGTCCCTGTCACCTTCCAGAAAAGAACTACCACACATCAGGTGCCACACATCAACCCCAGGGTCGTCGTAGGTTGGCGATGGAAGACTCCTGGGTGACATAACAGAGACTGCCACAGAACATGATCAGCTTATGGCCAGTAAATTACTGCCGAGGCCAAAGTCTGCAAGTCTGACATTCAACTCAGTATCTATAAGTATATTTTCTGGCCCCAGGCCCCTGTGGACAATGCCCCTGTGGTGGTAGTTCACCGTTCTGTTGCTAGGAGCTGCTGGAACATGGCTAGGGGTTCCTTTTCAGTCATGTGGCTGTGATCCTCCAGATACTAAACAGGTCTCCTCCACTCACACGTTCCATAAAAAAGCAATAATGTTTCCTGGGTGGTGATCACCTAGAATAACTTTATGATATTTGGGTGATTCAACCCCTTCATACAATGGACTTCTAGAAAAAGTCAAGAGGAACCGCCTCTGTTCTAGTCAGCATGTGCTGGACCAACCTCGTCTTGGCAAAGGTTCCCTGCCAATGGTGTTCAGGAGTTTATAATGACCAGTACGGGGCTCCTTGTGGGCAGAGGTGGCTGCAAGTTCATCTGACGTGGTGACTTGCTAACTACACTAACTGATGATGCTGTCAATGAATGCACTATGCTAACAGTACTAAGTACACAGACTATGGTAACTAATACTAACAATGCTAACTATGCTAATAAACAATACTAATAAACAGTAACTATACTAACTATACCAATACTAAATATACTAATTGCACAAGCAAGGCTAACTATCAATACTAATAAATAATGCTAACTATATGAACTATACCAATACTAACTCTACTAACTAAAAACATTGCTAAAGAAAAATGAGAAAAAGAACAAAAATATTTAAAAAATGAGAAGAAAAATTGAGAAAAAAAAGTGAGATAAAAAGAAAAAGAATGACAAAAGAGAACACTAAGAAAAATGAAAATAATAAAGAAAAATGAGAAAGTAAAAATATAGACAAAGAAGAAAAGAAAGGAAGAAAACAAGCTAACTAGTCCAGGTCCAACAGGTTACCACAAATCAGCTTCCTGGGCTATAATGGACAAAAACCTCAGCCCAGCCAGGGTCTTATATAGGAGTGGCTTGTAATTCCCTAACAGTGGCATCTTATGAGGTCAGAACAAGAAATGTGCCATCATGGTTGGGCATAAACCATAGTGAATTTCTCACTTTTTTTGGTCTCAAGGCCCCTTTACTCTGGGGCTGGGGGGAAGGGTACCGAAAGAGCTTTTTATGTGGGGTATTAAAGATTGCTATTGACTTTATTAGAAATAAAAATATGTAAGATACAAAAATATAAAATAAAAAAGCCTGACTTATTCTCATGCTCCAGGTCTCAGTTTAAATGTCACCTCCATAGAGAGGGCTTCCCTGATCCATCCATTCCCACCAGCCTCACGGAGCTCGTCGCGTTTGTCATCTTCACAGCACTGACCACGGGTCTGGGTCTTGTTTACTGCCCGTCTTTCCATGAAGGCAGGAGCATGACTGTAGGGTTCATGGTTTTTAGCACAGCGAGGGCGACAAAACAAGTGTATAAGAAATATCTGTTGACCAGATTAATAGAAGAGTTTGGGAAAGTAAAAGAAGATATGGCCAACTACTTATTTAGTCAAAGTCATTCATAAAAAAATCTTAAAAAACAGTCATGTTCCATCCCCACTCAGCTTCTGGGGCAGATATGATGGAAAAGAGGAGGCCTGAGGTCCGGGGTTCCAGGTATGTGGGCGCCGGATGGGGCGGAGGAAAGGTCAGCTGGCCGGAGCCTTGCTGTAAAGATGAAAGGTTTTTTTGTCCCTTCAGTGGTCCTTGCCAGGGCATACAATGAATTTGGATCTGCAAGGAGGCTGCACAGTATTTTTACACTTTGAATATTCATCTCCGGATTACACACAGAGGACTTCTCACATGACCTTGGGTAGGCCATTTAGGTAAATTTCTGTGTTACTGAAATGAACCATCTTTGTTCATTCACAGAGAAGTGATGGTGAGGCTTGTTAATTTCAAAGTGTAAAAACACTTTGAAATCTGTGGATAAAAGGATTCCTGCAGAGGTACAAAGGATGGGGTAACATGGGGGGTCAAATTCTATCCTTTTATAGAGGCAGAGAGGGAGCGGACAGGCTTGAGAACACTTAGGGGGAGCGTCTGGCACCTTTTATTTCAAATTAATCTTCCATGAAATCTCCCTACTTTCAGTACACTCAGTGTTTCAATCACATTTATAACATATTCTCCTAGTAATTATTTTCCTTTCACACATCTCACCTGAAGTCTCAGCTCTGTGTGAAGGCACTCCTTAGAGGGAGTTACCTATGAGGCTTTCCCTCTACAACATTTATCACGAGTAACACCATAACCGCCTATAATCAAACATGGCACCTCTCTACTCATTTGCAAATTTTTTTTGAAGGCAGGGACTACTGTGTGCAGGTACTTACTGAAGGTCTAGTGTAGGTAGGCCACTGTCTTTACACAGCAATCTTCCAGTCTCATTGGCCACTGTGTCTTAATCTTACTCATTTTATCATTCCTAGGTGTAGCGTCATGTCTCCTTGCACACAGCAAATACTCTATATACACTTAATGCATAAAAGAGTAAATAGCATAAATGTTGGTGGAATCGAAACACTTGAGTATAGCTCTTTGGTCTGGTTTGTTAATTTTTTACCTTACGTTGGTGACACTAAAGTTCCTAAACACGACAGTCTGTTGCTGAGCTGATGGGGACCCAAACACGGTCATTTCATCATTCTAGACAGGTGTTTACAAGTTACAGTCAGAGATTAGAAGCAGCTCAGGAAGGAGAAAAGAGACAGAATTTCAAAGGAAGCTGCCAGGCTGTGAGTTAGTTATATCCATTTATAATTTTGGTATTAACAGTTACTTAAGAAATGATACCAATAGAACAGAACATTTTCTTAGCATAATGATCGCTTTCAGCAAGGAAAATACAGACTCAAAGATAAGGCATTTAATATAAAACTGTCAGGGCAAAAGTCAAGCTTAAAAAAGAAAAAAAGAGAAAGAGGCGGTATTTTTTCAATATGCTACATCAATTATATACTTGAGATTGTGCCCTAATGACCATATAGCTTTTTAAATGTTTTTCTTGACTCTGTAATTTTGCTTACTTTGGGAGGGAGGTGGGCAATAAATAATTTTATTACTTGTTCTCAGGAGTAGGCAAGATTTATTTATTTTCCAGGGCCTGGCTCTTCCAGAAAGACGACTGAGCTCCTTGACTTTTTCAGTAGATCCAGACAAGTCCTGAGGACTGACCCTTCAGATCTGGAGGTCTTTCTCTGTTTGCCTTACCTCCTTGGGATTTTCTTTGACTGCCTTACCTCTGAGACTTCTGCTCAGGGGCCATGCGTAGCTGAATCCTTTCCAGGTCAGGCACCGAATGCCGTCAATGAGTACGAACCAGCTCACCCCTTGGTGCTCCCGAGGCCATAACTGTGATTCCGGTTAGATGAACACTGCACTTGGAGCCACGGGAGAGGCTGCCCACATCCAGCCTTAGGACTTGGGGTTTCTTCTTGTCTCCTCGTACATGAACGGTGTGAATGGAGTGGGGCCAACCTACTCATTGGACTCATTGGCCACTGAGTGCCCTAGCTCACAGTGTCCCTTACCATACCAACGTTTTCTCAGCTTTTGAACTAGCTGTCTAATGAGATGCCTATCACTTCACGCTGGCTTGAAAGATGGAATGCTAAGTCCCTGGGGGCTGATTTGTTATCTCCTGTCCCTCTGATTCATCACCTTGACAATATAGTATCCAACATTAGGATATAACAGAAAACAGTTGAACCACCAAATTACGCTGGGCAAGGCATCCTAAACAGAGACTAAGGTGCTATAAAGAAAATGTTTGGCATTTCAAAATAAGGGGCTTTTTGATGACTGCAGGGTTTTCTCTAGCTTTTGACAGGACATCTGTGTGTTCTGTTTGATTGGCAAAGAGCCTGATGGTCTTGACTTGAAAGAAAGTGACTCTTCATCACCTCGTCAGCCAACATCACATAGTTATTGAGCAACCAGTGAGTGCAAAGCATGTCATACTATATATACATGCTCAGAAAACATATATTTTTCTTCAAGGGAAGACATACTTTAAAAGATAAACCCAAACAAATGGAAATACTCATTTTCAGTCACTTATATGAGCACAATGCAAATAGCCAGATTTCTGGCATACAGAGGTGGCTCATTACAAGGCCTACAAATGGACACATCTTTGCATTCAGGTACTGGTTCTATAAGTGGTGTCAGAGTCCTCTACATTTAAAGATGGCATCAAAATTCTTCAGGGATTATAGAAAAGGAAATAGGATGCACCATTTGTTTAGAGGAGCATCTCAACTGGATACCGGTCAGGTGGCGTCTACGTTGATGTCTAACCTGCGAACCTATTGACTGTTCCCATACCGACATGCTTAGCGCCTTCTTCTGTGGTTTACCAAAGTTTTCAGGGAGGACTGCAGTATGGTAAGAGCAGGGTTTGAAATGTTCGAACATGTCATTCTTCCTCTCGCCTTAGGACTTTTGCAGATGGTCATCCTTAGGCCTGGAATATTCTTACTTCCTCCTCCGCATGTCTTGTTAACTCCCATACTTCACGTCCATCAGCAACCACCACTCCCTTGAGGATGTTTTCTTTGATCTCGCTCAACAGGTCAAACACTCCCTTTCTTCCTTATGTACTCTTATAATAACATAGTCCTTTCCTGCGAAGTATGTATCATTATTGTGAATTTATATTTATTAGTTTGATTTTTTGATTATTTTTATCTCACTAAACTGCATAAGGACAAAGACTGTGTACAAGTTTGCTCTCTAATCCCAGCATCCAGCCCAGTGCCGTGCCCATTTAAGATACTCTGTAATTATTTGCTAAATAGATGAGTAAAGGTTAAAATAAATAAATACACAAATATCACAATTTGGATTTTTGGGGTCTCGTTTAGCTTTTAATGAAATATCATCATTATAGTCCCGCATCCAGCCCATACCTGAAGTTTTCTGATCTTATTATCTCCATGGCTCACAATCTGATGAGCTTCCCCCCACCCCAAATACTAATAATTCATAATTCACATGTGATTTTCAGCTTTCAAAGAGTTTTCTTATTCATTTCTACATTTCCCTCACTTTACTGATAAAGAATCTGAAGCTCAAAATGCCACATAGTTAACAAGACACAAAGTTCAGGTTAGAATTCTAACCACACCACGGCTCCTGGAAAATCTGGAAGGGGAAGGGGAGGATCTAAAAATTGGGTCCACTTCTGAAGACCCATGGGGATATATAAAACTTGAGATCCCTCTCTAACCCCAGATAAAAACACATTTAATTTATTCATGGGTTATTTTATTTTATTAAAATTGAGTTAGATTGGGTCACATCATTATCTGACCAGAGAGTATACCTGATATGGAAGTATAAAAATGGAAAAAAAATAATTCATTCCAATTTCATGGCTTAGACAGCAACCCTCACCAATTTCTCCTTCATGTACCTGTTTTGTGCTTATTCTTTATACCCAAAAGCACCAACTTAACATACTTTCCTGCTCTGTATTTGTCTACGCAGTGTAATTACCCAACTACCCAACTGGCTCACAATGTTTCCTTAGTATACCTTTAGTCACAAGACTAAAATAGAAATATGTAGGGACTATGTCTAAGCACAAGTCAGTGCCCTGTACTCAAGGGTCTTATGGGTCATTGGAGCCAATCACCTCTTTTTACAGAAGTCACTGGGCACCAGCCAATCTGAAAAGAGATGACTGAGAAATTGAACAGAGATTTTGAGTGTTGAGTTAGAGTGACAAAAATTGGAGTGCTGATCTTTTGCTCAGAACATATTTGAAGTTAACTAATGAGAGCCATTGCACTGAACCCTGGGGAAAAGAAAATTGAAAAGTTCTTGTCATTTTTAAGTAGGGCATGGTCTACCTGATGACAGTGCAGTATTGAGTCCTGAAGCAGAGAATGTGCAAAGTGCATCAGAGATTCGTGTTCTTACAGGATGGACAAGAGCAAGTTAAGGGCGGGGAGGGGAATCCATTAGGCCATAAGACCAAGAAAAACAGTGTCTGTGCGTCAGGGGACTGGGAATGCGTGAGTGAGAGATGAGAGTGTTCCGGGAGGTTGGGATTGGGTTTTAAATGGCAGTACTGGGAAATCTGGTCTTGATCTTGAAGACAATAAGAGAATAACAAACTTTTTTGAAGCGGAAAAGTAACATAATTCCATTTATACTCAAGAAAGAATCTCTTTGGCAAATGAGATGAATGGGTAGAGACTGATTATGGAAAGACTGTTTAGGAGGACAATAGGGAAATCCAGGTGTATGATTCCATCAGCCTGTGGTAGAGGAGAGGTTGAGATGAAGTTGGCAGAGGTTGGTGAGTCAATGGATGCGAGGGCAAAGGGGCAGGAGGAATTTGGGGGACTCAGGCTTTCGGCCTTCAGTGTTTGTTTCACATTCTTTTGGTATCTTTTGAGGTCAGTCTTTTATTTCTTTTATATATGCATACAAATATATAATTTATTCATAAAATATATTTTTTGGTGAGAGCAACTGATTCTACTCTCTTAGCCAATTTCAATAATGCAATATGATATTATCAACTATATCACCCTTAAAAAAAAACGGAAACAAAAACTGACTTTGGAAACAACCAGAACTCCAACGTGGTGTATTAAGTAGAAAATAAAAGTAATATATTTTTGTATTACGTTTATTTAAAAAAATAAAAGAACTTTACTAAATCAGAAGCTGATTTAGACTGAAAGTAGGAAACAGCAACACAAATTAAAAACAAGATGGTTTTTAAATTTTTCAGAGGAGATTCTTAAAGATGAATAGAAAATATTTTGGAGAATGGTATTATTTTATGAAGTTATAGGCTCTTAAGTGTCAAGAAAAACTTTAGGAAATAAAAGGTTTTAACAATATGCCATAGTTTAAACATTGCCTGTTATCATCATTCATCAAAATTACATTGAAATCCAGTTTCAGGATGGAAAAGTTTTAACTGACACCAAAAAAGAAAATCTGTTAACAAGTCTTTTTTTTCATTTATGGCAAATACAAATGGGGGTTTTCAATCATAAAATGGAATTAAATATTTATAAATCTTAGTTGTCTGAGCAACAAAAGCATTTTTTAACATTTGTTATTTATTTTTAGAGTGAAGGGAAGGGAGGATGAAAGAGGAGAGAAACATTTGTGTGTGAGAGAAACATCGATTAATTGCCCCTTTCATGCCTGCAACCCAGGCATGTGCCCTGATCAGGAATCAAACTGGAGACCTACCGGTTTACCCAATGAACCTCAACCCCCTGAGCCACAGCAGTCAGGGCAACAGAAGCATTTTTAAAGACAGTGTGCTCAAACCTTAGTGTGCTTATTAAAATGCAGATTTTCAGGCCCCACTCCAGAGATTCTAACTCATGGGGCAGTTGAGGACCTGGAATCTGCATTTTTTACAATCATCCCCAGGTGATTCTTAAACACTTTGAGACATATTTTGAAAAACTGTTTGAACTGCTAGTAAAGATGGCAGCATGGGTAAATGTGATACTTGAATCCTTTCACAACCACATCAAAATTACAACTCAAATACAGAACAACCATCATTCAGAACCACCTGAAACATAGCTGAATGGAAGTACTACAACTACGGAATTAAAGAAGAAACCATATCAAGACTGGTAGGAGAGGCAAAGACATGGAATGGGCTGGTCCCATATCAATGTGTGGTGGTTTAAAATCAGGAGGGATATCTCAGCTGTGGAGGTGCCTCCTGAAGAGTGAGGGGTCCTAGTCCCACACCAGGCACCCCAGCTCAGGGTTCCAGAGCCAGAAAGAGAAGTCCCCAAAATTTCTGGCTGTAAAAACCAGTGGGACTGTGGTTGAGTGAGAAGGATGCTCAAGGAACTTAGTGAGGACTCCAAGAAACTTAGAATATCAAGGAAAAGGACATAAAAACCATGAAAAAGAACCAGGAATGAAGAATATACTAACTGAAATGAAGAAAACTTTACAGGGATTCAATAGTAGAGTAGAGGATGCCAAATCAAATCAGTAATTTGGAATATAAGGAAGCAAAAAACATCCAACCAGAACAGCAAAAAGAAAAAACTATCCAAGAAGAAGAAGAAGAAGAAGAAGAGGAAGAAGAAGAAGGAGAAAATGTAATAAGTCTCTGGGACAAATTCAAGCATACCAACATTTGCATCATGGGGAGTGCAGAAAGGAGAAGAGAGAGCACAAAATTGAAAATCTATTTGAAAAAATAAAGACAGAGAACTTCCCTAACTGGGTGAAGACAATAGACATACAAGTCCAGGAAGCTCAGAGAGTCCCAAACAAGATGAACCCAAAGAGGTCTACACTAAGATACATCATAATTAAAATGCCAAAAGTTAAAGACAAAGAGAGAATCTTAAAAGTAACAAGAGGAAAGCAGTTAGTTACCTACAAGGAGCTCCCATAAGACTGTCAGCTAATTTGTCAACAGAAATGGTGCAGGCAAGAAGGGAGTGGCAAGAAATATTCAAAGTGATGAAAAGCAAGGACCTACAACCAAGATTGCTCTACCCAGCAAAGTTATCATTTAGAACTGTAGGACGTATAAAGAACTTCCCAGACAAGGTAAAGCTAAAAGAGTTCATCACCACCAAACCAGTATAACATGAAATGTTAAAGGATATTTTTTAAGGAGAAGAAAAAAATATAAAATATATGAACAATAAAATGACAATAAATGCAGATCTATCAACAACTGAATCTAAAAAGCAAAATAAAAGTGCAAGCAGGACACAAAGAGGCTAATAGATACAGAGAACATTTTGATGGTTGCCAGATGGGAGGGGTTTGGTAGGTGGATGAAAAAGGTGAAGGGATTAAGAAGTAAAAATTTGTTGTTACAGAATAATCATGGGGATGTAAAGTACAGCATAGGGAAAATAATTAATAATATTCTAATAACTATGTATGATGTCAGATGGGTATGAGATTTATCAGGATGATCACTTAGTAAATTATAGAATATCTTATCGCTGAGGTACACACCTGAAACTAATATAATAATGTATATCCACTGTGATTGAAAAATAAAAAATGATTTGAAAAAAGAAAAACTGATTAACTACCAAAGAAAAAACAGCAGGAAGAATTTTGTGCTCATTTCCTTTTTGTATGCAAAATAATCCCTGACAATCCAGGCTGTGAACAGTAACACATTTTGTCAGCTATTCAATGGCGTGGCCTCCTTCCTCATTATCAAAACTTCATGTCTGCAACTGGGAGAGAGCAGACTGCAAATTTAATTCTTTGTAACTTATTTCTGGAAAGCATCACGAGTAAAATATTTGCCTTCTCATAGCAAATTCATTCACAAAGTCCCAAAAATCTACATACACAGTGAAAAGAAAATATTACAGAAGAACTCAAGAAAGAAAGGAAGGGCTCTGCGGTGGGGAAGGTGCCAGGGGGCAATACTCACAGAGATCGGAGGCTAAGCAACTGCTGGAAAGTGTCAACCTTAATTTCATAGATTTCATTATGCCGCAGATCTCTGAAATGACAGAGTTCCAAAGATTGGTTTCAAAGTCACTGGATTCAAAAATTAGTCTTCAGAGAACTTTTACAGAATGATTACCTGCCCTCAATCAAATGAACACATGAAATGAGACTATCAAGTGACCTTTAAAAAAATTTCATTTTGTTTAAAAAAGAACATTACGATTTATACACTTAAGTATTCTTTGTTTCTCTTTTAAAGCAGCTAGTTTCTTTGAGTGAATATAAAACTATATTCCAAATGCAATCTTCGTTCAAACACTCTAAGGATGCCTCTCCTGGCTCTGCCTTCTGAGCCTTTCTTGTATTTGAGGGTCTTCGGCAGTGTCACATCCTTACCTTTCAAAGATGGATTACTTTTTTCCTCTTAATTGCCCAAAGGCATTCAGAAAAAAAAGTAAGCAGGGAAGGATAGATGGTTAACATTGTTTTGATCAAAACTAAAGTATGACTATACAGCAATAAGGCTGATGTTTTATGGAAGAGGTAATTTTAAGAGAAGAATTCCAAAACGTTTCATGTGTAAGAAGCATCAGTTGCACCTTAAACACGACAAATATGGTACCTCTTCTAAAGACGACTATTGTGGAACAAACATACCAGCAAACTCAAGTCCCCCATACTAAAAAACAACACCACTTACTGGGTATATAAGTTTAACAAAATTCCAAAGGTCAAACAAACCTCCTTCATTATTATACCAAGTTCATGTTACAAAAGGGAAATACTTAATAAATGGTTTACTTATCATACGATGCATGGTGAAAAAATATTATCTGTTTTCCCAACCTTATAGCCTTCCTATATAGTCACACCTTGTGTGTATAAGAAGGGAACACAGCAAATGTCTCCCTAATGACCCCTGGAAAAGTGGGTTTGGGCTCTTATTTTTGCTAGGTGACTTAGAGACTCTATAGACATACATTTTCTGAAGTTTTTGGCAGACTGAAAAACTGGGTAAATCTTCCAGCAGGTTGTAAGATAGATCTCTGAAAAACAGAAGGTAAAAAAGGGAAAATCTGTTACATATTAATTGCAAGGGAACATGCTTTGCTCCCTTCTCCCCTCTAAGATGATATGTCCCCAAAGGCTGACACTGAACATTCTCCATCCTTGACATGGAGCAGGTAGTCAGAAGTATTATTGGATTAGGCAATAGATTTAAATGTTTACTAAAATGTAACTATTATACTTCTTTAATTTGTTTAAATAATTTACTTAATGAATGTATTTATATTTTGTTAGTGATGATCTCAATGTTCTAGCTATTATCTTACTGAAATGAGTACAAATCAAATTAAATAATTGTGCCTCCATTTCTAAGAGCTGCTATATTTCTACAGCTAACAGAATCATTGTTGGTTCTTTTCTAATCAACTAAAATAAAACCCAACAATTCCAAACACTGCACTAACTTTGAAATCAATCACTAAGGGGGAGGGGGTGGGAATCTAAAAAATCTTCAGCCAAAACTCAACAAATTACAGAATAACAAAAACATCTGGATATATTTAGAGTATAATATAACTAATCTAAAACAAGCTATGGTAATTTGCAGAAAGCTTAAAAAAAGAAGGCTAGTAGATAGAGTAACATTGATATATATATTATATATATATAATATATATATGAAGCTTGTCTCATGTTTCAGAAGTTATCAGTTAATCAGCTAACACCTTCTCATGCTGGATTTTAATTCTTAAAACCAGATTGCCACTATGCAACTAAAAAAAAATCAATACTGTTTTCTAAGAGGCTTTTAAGTTATTTTAGTTTTTAATTGATCATTTTATCCTACAGTTATTGAATAAATGGAATTTATACAAAAACACAATTCATTTACTATGCATAAATAGTTCAGATAAAGCTGTTTGCACACACAAATTTGTAGTTTATAGTAGAGTTTTCAAAGATCAAACCAAATCAATAAAAAAATAACAAAACCATACCTCCCACCTGTACACGAATATACCTGATTAAAAATATGATATGTAATTTTGGAAAGTGAGTAAAATGAAACAGACACACATATTGTCAAAGCTGATAATAATTTGGTTCACTCGTCTCCACAGACTTCAAGGAGGCAACTCCTTCCTGTGTACCTCTTAGCAGAAGGTACATAAAACCTTCTTCTACATAAACACACAGTATCGCCTCCTGCCTAACTTCTACCTAATGATTTTCATGGTTTCCTTTCAAGCACTTCTCACATATAGATCCCATGTTTACAGCTTTACCTGAACCATTTCATTTAATCCTTGTGGTCACCTTATGAGGGAGACCCTATGATTATCCCCATACAAAGAGAAATGACTTGATAAGATCACTAACTAGCTACTAAGTGGGGACAGCCACTCACATCCAAGTCATTCACATGGAGGTGACACAACGTGCGGGCAAAGCCACCCATGCACAGTGAAATTTCCTCAGGTAACGAGTACTCAGTGGATGATTCAGCCCAAGAGGCAAGCTCTCTGACCTCTCCTTTTAGAGCCTAAAGTAGACTGTAGTAGAGGTCAGGACCCCCAGTTCTATTCTCAACTTCAACTGCTTCTACTTGGTTGATACACCGGTCAAAGAATTGCTATCTTTCTCAGTTTTTTTCCTTAAATAAGAAGATTACCTGCTTTGCTGATTGTATAGCTGTTATGAAGAACAAATCAATATTGCAGGTTGAAATGTTTTGAAAATGGCAAGAGACTGCCATTAATGTATTTGTGTTTTTTCAGGCCTTTTCAGTTTCAACTTGAGGAGAGATAATGGTGTAAAGGAGGTGAGAAACAAGATGACAAGAGTGACACTGCCTGAGAGTTCCCAGTGCTGATACAAGTATTTGACAGGTAGTGACTCACTTAATCCTCAAGATGATCCTATGAAGAAAATAATTACACCTCTATTTTATAGACTGGGAAACAGGACCAAGAAGGAATAAACAACTTGCTCAAGATACTATGCTGGTATGTACAGAGATTGGACCGGAACCAGAAAAACAGGCCCCAGAGCCCTTGTACGTAGCCGATTTGTCAGTCAGCCTCCTTTTATGCGGTTCTAGGCCTGGGTGGCTTACCATTTTCTGTGTGACATGGTACAGACAGATGCAATTTAAATACTGGCTCCCTACATATTCATTATAGGGTGTGAAATCCTACTCATGCTATTGAGCCAGTTTCCTTAAGAAATGAGGATAACTGTATCAATTCTGGGTGTGGTAGGCACAATTCTGAGATGACCCCAAGATTTCCACCATCTGCCGCACTTACACTTTCACTTAGTTATTCAATCAAACTGCCTGTATTTAAATTTTGGACACTGTTACTTTCTTGCAGTGTGACTTCGACAAATGCACTCACCTTCCCTAATTCTCAGTTTTTTCATCTGTACCTACACCTCCCAGGGAAGTGTGGGGTTAAGAAGAGAAGGCTAGTCCTGTACCTTTCCTTCAAACATGAATGGCTGACTCCAAGGCTATCACATGCTGTTCCTGCAACCCCACGTCGCCGAGCAGCTGTGGTTGGGAATGGGGGAAGGCAGAGCCACCCCAGCAGACACTCCCGTTCTCCCACTTCGCATTGCCAGGGCTGCTTATAGTTTTGCTACTAGGCAGAGGCTATGGTGGAACTGCAGGCATTTGGTTGTCTACTACGTGAGAACAGGGCCATGGCAAAAGATGAAGGGTCCTTTCATTAAGTCCTGACCACGCTTGCGAGGACGATAATAGGGTTGAATGGGAGTTGAGGGAGAGGCTGAAAATGGAAGGTCCAAACAAAGCTCTTCAAGGTCCTCGAAACTACTTTTCATAAAATGTGAGAAAGGCAGGGAAAGAAAGTTCCAAGCCAACAGAAATAACATATGCAAACAGTTTAACCACTAGATGAAACATTAGAACATGGCACCCACAACTATACCCGAAGGATGTTCGGTTGCCTTTATCAAGGTTTGTGTGGATCTGATAGCTCAATTTTTTATTTTGGCATCCATGGTGGGTTTTTAATCTTTTTTTTTTTTCCCCCTGCTCTGCAAAGTCTTTAGAAGAGGAAATGAAGCTATTTGGGCTTGTTCATATCCATTTTCTGAAAGGAAATGTATGCCAGTTGGAAGTTTAACGGGAGAATGTTTGGGGTTTGGAAATAGGCTTCAGCCCTCACTACCAGGGTCACGTCAGAGCCACTTCCCTGGCCCAAAGCGGGCAAAGGAGGCCTGACCTCCTGGAGACCTGCAAGGAAAGAACTTTCCCTTTTTAAAGGATTATTGAAATAATGCCTGCCACTTCACCCCTAAATGGAAGTTGCCTGTTTATACAACATTATCGCTTTACTGATACGTACAGCATTTGGAGATTAGGTAACTGATCACACACAGTCTGAGGAAGAGAGGAGATCTGTGCTCCAGTTAGAGTCCTGTTGAAACACAAACCAGACATGAGTCTCTTATTCAGGCATCATACAGCGACACATTTTGATTCACTGACATTCAGACTGGTCAGGCTTTAAAAGCAGTGCCTGTTCTGGTCAAAGTCAAGATCCTTTCCAAGCACTTACAGACTCTCCAGGCTTGCAGTTCCAGTTAAATCAGGAAATTCAGTTATTTGTGAGGCACCATTCAAAGTCCTAGGAGGAGGAGTACATGAGTATTATTGGGAGAAGATTCTAGAAAAGGGTAATTTTTATTGCCATTTTCAAAGCACTTCAATTTACAACATTCATTTGGTTTTTACAGCAAACCTACAAAGGGAAAGTGATATGTAAGAGAAAAACTTACAATGTTCTTAGCTCAGGTAAATGTTGAAAGGCGGATCTTCCAACAAGTTGGATGGGGTTGTCATAGAAATGTCTGAAAAAAAAAATCCAAAAATTGATGTCTTAGTATAAAACTTGAATGGCAAATGAATATCTGTTCAAATTTCAACAAGTACATTAAATGTATTTATGTAATTTTGATTATACCATATTATATAACATTCCTGATTGCGTGGTTTCAGGCAAACCTCAAAAATGTTTTAATTTGTATTACGAGACTTTTGGTAAGAAATCCATACTATATAAAACTGAAATTTTCTGAGCGCAAGACCGATATGAGTGATAGTTACTAAGGAGAAAAGCAAGTGAACTGACTGTAGTTATCACTTAAAAATCTTGCCTGCCTCTAGCATCTGTGGACAATCAATTGAATGGGAAGCTCTATATGTCTACATGAAGATTATAACCTCTGGTCAAATCTTATCATAAAACACAAAAGGGACACCTCCAATTAGTTGAGAGGAAATGAGCTATTCTGTGTTTTTTAAAAAATAATGTCAGAAGTTTTTAGAATTAATTATTGCTCTAAAAGGTGAGATATTCTTAGAGTTTAAAAATATTTTGTTTTATAGATATTTTCAATGTAATGGTATTTGTGCTGCCTGGTCAATGGGCCTCGGAAATTGTTCTGAGCTGTGATATCCTTCTAGTTCATTCGATGAAATTCAATAAATATTTATCGGTGACTTCTGTGCTCAAATAGGGGGGTAGGTCCTGCAGGGGTCGCACGCCTGAGCCATTAAGGAGGCTGTTGTGAGGCAGTTACTATATGCTCGACATTATGCTACATGCGGGGCCCTGATGTCAAATGATAAAATGTCTCTTCCCTAAAGAAGCTTGAAATCATTTGGGATAAAACAAATAAATAAGATCATATCACTTTCTAGTTCACAAAGCATTTTCAACTGCTCCACCCAACAACTTAATAAGGTCTGTAGTGTAGACACTTAAAAAACTATTTTCCTTAATTTTGGAGGAATAAACTGAGGCTCAGATACTTTGGCAAGTTCATTACCTCCCAGAGCTTCAGTGTTCTAATTTGTTAAACTGAGAAAATAACACTTAGTTGTAGGGTTTCTATATGCATTGAAAGAGCGGGTGCATGCATAACATCTGGCACAGTGCCTGGGACGTAGCTGTCACCTAACAAACCTAAGTCCCCTTCTGTACTTCTAGCCTCTGACTTCTTTTTCCCTTGGATTAAATAATCTCTAAGAGAAAGAGCCAGAGCTGGGGTATAGGTTTTAGGGTTAAAAAAAGAAATCTTCCTCATACTATTCCATTGTCCTTTATCTACACTATATGCTTATATGTTCATATGTATATACACACTGGACAGATATGATACACATGCTTGTATACATAAGGCAGAAGGATCACAAATACAAAGAAGGGGCTAAAGCGTTCTCAGAAGAGAGTTCTCTCATGTGGTCAGGAAAAGCTTCATGGAAATGTCATTTGAAATAGACTCTGGAAAACAAAATTTCAGTAAGCATAGTGAGGGGATAGAATCACAGGAGTAAAGGAAATAGGGAGAGACATTCATTCCATGAATTTAGCTTAGTTGGTCTGGGTTATGGCATAGGGTAACGGAGTAGAGCTTTGGGGAACTGATCAAGAGGGTTGGCCTGGGCGACGAGGAAGGCTGTGAATGTCAGGGTGGGAGGTTTGCATTGAATGTGAAGAAACAATCCTGGGTCTCTGTATGTTTCACAGAAAGAGAGTGACCACATGGATGCTGTGTTTCAAAAGAGATAGTGAAGGCAGGGAGATGAGTTTTAGACGGATAAAAATCTAGAAGTAATGGCTAGCAGAGAGGCTGACGGGCAGCTGGGGCTACAGAGCGTAGAAATGAGGCCTGGGTAGCCAACGGACGCACGAGGCCTTTGCTTTCACAGAAAGCGGGAATGGGGAGGCAAGGATGGGGTTGGCAATGACAAGAAATGGAAACAGATGCAGAAGCAAGGAGAGGAGAATTCAGGGGGATTCAGTCGACATCAAATACTGGAGAGAAGCTCTAATAAATCTGGGGGCTGTTGTCCTCCTCAGGCAGGATTAGCATATCAAAAGAGTGATTTAAAAACCGGTCCTGTGGCTGCTAGTCAAAAGAAGCAAAGCCAATTGATTTGCCAACCTCTTACTATGTAAATACTCTCTAATGAGGACAAATGTTTATTGGCAATAAACTTTAAAACCCTTAGTTTTCCAACATACTGTCAGAACATTTCAGGAATGATGAATGGTATTTTTTTTTTCAGTTGTCAGGGCTAATTGAGACGGACTCCAGCTCATTTGTGACAAATGCTTCACAGTTCCAGAAAGCCTCTCAATTAAGTTGGCACAGGATGGATATCTGCCAAGAAATGCCCCTAGAGTCATGTTCAGCAGTTGTCCTTACTCTCTTCCTCCATAGTCAAGACCCCTCACACATGACTTCAGTCCAATCTTATGTCCCAAATCTGCCAGATGTCTTTTAACTAAAAGCCAGCCTAATACTAATATATTTTCATCTTCCTATAAATCTATGTATGATCAATCTTGTGTCTGTGCTAAATGTGAAACATAGAATTAATTATACATTATAGTGTAAGTCTATTTTATACTTTTATAGCGCATAAATCATCATATACACCTTTCAATAACATATGCAAATTTCTAAAATTACAGCATAGCTTATAATTGTATAAATGTGACTCAATGCTTGGGCTTAACAATGAATGAATATAGAGACAGCATAAAACAGTATTCTCATTTTCCACCATCAATTGAAGCTGGAGTCCGTTGTGGTAAAGGACTCTTATTTGTATATAAAAATTTATACTTCCAGTATACTCGAATTCATGTTCTGAATGACTAGCTGACCTTGACACTGATAGTTTAAAAATCAGTTTTATTCCTTAGAAAATAGAGAGAAGCAAAGCATTTCACAAGATTATTGTGAAGTGGAACAAGGCATCTGAAGATACAAAACATATGCAAAGCACATTGAAGGTTCTAGAAAAAAAGTATCTTTTATATTATTTCAGCATTCAGCTAAAACCTGGCAAAGCATCTCTCTTTAGATTTCCCTGTAAAGAATCTTACATTGACTGAGAAAAAACTTGGGCAAACATAGAACATTCATTGTATTATATTTAAAAGAGCAATGCATGCTGTATTTCAGGATGGAAAAATTGGAAAGAACTACAGCCACTTACATTGTAATAAGAGAAGGGTTGCCTACAAATGCTTTCTCAGGTATTGACTTGATATTGTTGCTATGAAATCCTCTAGGAAGAGAAGAAAAAGCAATTTATATAAAACAATGTGTGCGCTAAAATTATTTAATAGTCCTTATCCCCTCTCCCGTGGCAACAACCAGCGCCTTTAGTGACTACAGGACAAGGTTACATTCACCTATGCATTTCGAAGCTTACGAGCCCTCGCTGACTCTTTAGGAGAAAAAGAAATCACAAGCTGTCATCTTGAAAGAGAAATACAGAATCTGAAAATAATAAGGGTGCTTTATGGAAACTTACACTCTAATGTTATATAAAGAAAATTACTATCTGCTAGAGCACCATTGTACAACAGCTTGAGACAGAGGGGACTGTCTTTGGACAGGGATTATGATCACTGCTCCCGACCCCATTTGAAGCCGAGAGAAGAGAAAAATGAGTTGAGCTTCAGTGAAATAGAGATTTAAGTAATCTCCTTATGAGGACAAAATTTGCTGAGCTGATGGAGGTGCTCGGTGAGTCTGTAACACCAAATTGGTTCTCATCTGTAGATGCTAATGCTGTCTGAATGGCAGAGGTGAAGAGTCAAAGGTCTTTGGGTCCCATGTGGGCCTGTGGATGAGGTGAGTGGTGGCCTTTGGTCTGCCCAGCCACAGGCAACGATGATAACTTACTTCCCAGTTAGGTTACAAGGGGGGTTTCCTGAGGCAGAACCTCCTAAAGCTTTTATTATTATTGTTTTTTAATAAACAAGCCTTGCTGTCTACCTCCTTTGGCTGTGTATCTTATTTCTCTCTGCCAGGAAAACAGGCTCTATACTTATTTCCGTTCCATGTGTTAGAACACTGCTTACGTAGGTTTTTAGATACAACGAAAAACTAATTATAGTATATAAAAGGAAATATATGCAACCTAATAGCTGAAAGTTAGCTTTACTTTAGTAAAATTGTGGGCTTTTTAATTAAGTAAGATTCATGAAGTATTTAAAGAATGTGAAATAATGTATGTAAAAGCATCTGGTGCTGCACTAGGTACATACATTTTATTCTAGT